>SRSE01000604.1:0-123054 GCA_005024645.1 Planiliza haematocheilus
GAGACGCCACAAACGTCTGGAACCAGTGACGACATTAGTTTCAGTTTGAAGGAAATGGCTTCAAACGGTAAACATCTCTAAATGAATCGATATCAACGCTCAGTCTTACGTTCAGTCTGATTCCTCCCTCCTCACTGCCTGAGTCATTACAGGTTCTTGGAATAGAAACAGTCTTCATGCAAAAACCATTTCACACTCAATAGGGAAGCCGCTGAACCAGCAGCAGTTCTCATGCTTGACTGTCAAACCATAACCCAAAGCTCTCCTCGGGCCTAGTTCTGAACGTTAACATGAAGCTGGGACGGGACGAGCAGGATGGCTGTAAACAAACACACCATCCTGCACCGGCCCATCTACACACAAACAGGAAGTGAGTGCAGCAGCCTTACGTTCTCCCCGTGCAGCCTCCACCGGGTCATGTAGATGAACTCCAGCGTGTGATCTCTGCCCATGATTTCTCCGTTACACAGCACATCCAGCTGGAAGCAGAGAAGACGACAAAGATCAGAGGACGCAAGAAAGAACCAAACGACAGAATGACTCCAACGCACAAAAACCTGAGCTGCAGAGGATTTTAAACGAAGGTGGAAAAGAATCTCAGTGCTAATGAAAGAACTGAGAGGAGAGGGAAGTTCACTGTGGTAACGAGTGGGAGGCTGCACTGAATATGTGTGAAAGAGTATGAGAGCGCGCGGCACCAGTTTTAGCTCGGTCGGCTGAGAATGTGAAAGACAGAAACCGTTTTTAGGTCTGGGATGATTAAATCCTTGGCTCGTGAAATGAGGAGAGATCAACTGAATATTATCACTGAGCTCCTGCAGCTCCTCCTGAGAGACGCTGCTTGTTTGGTTTATCGGACGCCTGTTGAAAGTTTGTTATTGCAGCTTTCAGAATGATAGATGCAGGACTTTTGTTATTTGCACGGCGTTACGACAAACAAATACGTCTGTTCAGCGTCTCAGATCTGCAAAAGTCAACCGGAACACGAGCAAATAATTTAACAGAAGCTTTGCTGGTAAATCGTCCTCATCTTGCATAAAACATGCAAACAGTTTGCACAAAATACGCCTGTATTACTGCGTCAGGAGTCTTTTTATATGCACATTTTAAAAAGAAGCGACGAGCCTTTAATCTGCAGTGTGACGTCACTAAACTGAATTCAGTTAAAGCTCTTTGCAGAGAGCATGCAGACACAGGTTCAGTTACCTCATACGAGCTGGGCAGCTTCAGCTTGAGACTCAGAAACTTCTTAATGGTTCCCACGGTGACTCTGCTGGAGCAGCGGATGAACCTCTTCATCAGGTCCTGATTAGAGTTAATGAGAGATGAGTTCACGTTTCTCCAGGAAACATTCAAAAGCCTGACAGATGAACATTTCATCTTCTCACCGTGACCGTGCTCTCCCCGGACTGGCCCGTGTTCCGGAGGCAGTCCAGACAGATGGCGATCTGAGGGTCGCTCCGGTGGTAGTCGTCATCGGCTCCACCGTCGCCATCATCGCCGCCGCCGTCAGCGCCATCACCTCCGACGTCAGGCAGCCCGAACCGCTGACACCGCAGGGTTTCCACTGCTACCATACGGGACAAAGAGCATGCACCCCGGGGCTTAGACTGAACACTAATGTGTGGAAATGATTCAAAACTATTCTGAATTCTTACTAATCCCTGTTTGAGTAGCAGAGAGGGTATTAGTGTGTGTGAGGGATGAGCAGGAAACAGGAAATAAATGCTGCTGCAGATTCACATCATCAAAAATCTGATGATTAATCACATGCTGATGAGTGAAAAACCCCATGAACCCTGCAGAGTTCACTTTGACAAATAATGAAAGGAAAAACACACGAGAAGCTCTGAGTGCACGACAGAAACGATCGCAGCGTTTCTCCTCCAAGCTGAGTTTATAGGAACATGAAAAAGGAGAAGAGGAGCGGTTTCTGTGTCAGACAGATTACCTTGGCCGTTCTCTTTGGGCTGGTTCTTCCTCCAGAATTCAAGTTCTTGCTGTTCCTCTTCTAGTTGAACAGACACAAAGAGGAAGTGTTAGCCGCGTCTAGGGTCAGGGTTACACCAACGGACATGAACTAAGCTCTTCACACAGACTACACAACCACAGTGACCTCTCTACAGAGATGGTGTTCACAGTTGTAATAGATGGAAAAGGCCTCCATTAGGAAAGTCCCAGAGAACGTTCTCCGGTGAAACCAGGAAGTGAAGGCGTCATTAATCCTATCTGACGCCTCACGTGGTAAATTTTAAGTTCAGGATTTATTTGCTGATGTTTTCAGAGGTGGAAGCTCTAGTGAGTTGGTTCAACAGACTTTGCTAAACTGCTAGCCTTGCATCCACTTCCTGCATCTTCTCCTTGGAAATCTGGCTGCAGTCTCACAAGAGTTTTTGTATTCAAAGTAGAATTGAGTTTTTGCATCTAAAACTGAAACAGGTTTATATGCTGCATTGATTTAATTGATTAAATATGACTGGATATGAAGCACATCTGGTAATGTTGCTGCAACAAAAAGAAATAGTGTCCAGGAGTCTAGACAATCCAGCTGTTTAGTTGCTTTACTCTGCAAAGTAAACCTCATACTGTGTGTTTCCTCCTCACATGAAGAATCAACATGAGAACTAAATGATCTACAGGCTGGCTGGATTTTAACACACAACCTAAAGAAACCCTTTTCTTCCACGATGCTCCTCCTGCAGCCTCTGCTCTGTCAGCTGAAGTTATGGAGTCATAAAGTTATAGTGGCATCACAGCTTCACTTCGACACGTTGACTCGCACTTGGCTGAGCTTCAGTGAGGCGGCCGTACGTCTTCATCTCGTTTTCAACCCTTGAGATTCCACGCCTCTAAAAATTAATGTGACGCTGACAAATGAAGACTTCACCGATGGAAGGAGCAACTGAGCAGAGGATCTGAACTGTACAGGGGTAAACGGTAGACCTTAATGTGTGTTACTGATTGAATGTGACGAGTCTGAGAACAAGACCCTGGTCACGTCTGGTACCAACATGCATCCTGGGTGATCTTCTTTTTAATACTGCGAGTGAGCCGTCATGTTACTGTACTTCCTCAACAGTTACCTCGGCCTTTATTTACCTTTAGTACCTGTGAATTTATCCTTTTCACTGCTGCAAACAGCACAACAGAGACACAGCTCAGCTTATGGCTGCTTTGAGGGTTTGGCTATAACCTGAGCTTTGTGTGGGTCTTTAAAATATGTAACGTCAGGGATAAATATGAGATAAATAAATCAATAGTAGCCTCACGTTTGACAGAAAACACTGCAGAGCTTTAGTTTCCAGCTTTTTCATGCTTTAGTTGAGATCTGAGCACAAGCGGTCACTCGGGACGTGAGTGGAGATGCATTTTAATTCTAGGGTGGCCACTTGTGAACTCACGGCAGACTTTAGTTTGTTGGCGTTTGTGCTGTAATGTGGCGACAGATTAAGATCTGATCACAAGCGGTCACTCGCTATCTGTGATCATGTGTGCAGAGTCTGAGTCCTGCGTTTTATGCAGGGCCTCAAAAACTCTGCATGAATAACACGTAGAGTCATAAAAACAATGCATCGGACAAACGCATCTGGATAATTCACACTGACTTCACAGGACTCACTCAGATTAAATACTGACAGGTTATTCCTAAAAGGTTGGTAGAGCATTAAATGAGGGCTGCTACGGACCGTGAACAGTCGCTCAGGTGTTTCTGGAGTTTTTAATAATCTGGTGATTACTGTCAAACGTTTTAACACTGCAGCTCATTGTGTTGTAGCCTTTTCATTCTGTAATGTGGCACAGAAATTAAGATCTGACTACAAGTGGTCACTGGGGACACAAGTGGAGATGCATTATGAAGCTCGGTGTGAACACACGCACTTAAAGGAGGCCACTTGTGAACGGATAACTTCATAAAACTCACTGAAGGCTTTAGCTTGTTGCCTTAATCAAGATCTGATCACAAGTGGGAAGGAAATGGGGACACATGTAGTCGCTAAGGTTTGGGACTACACATAAGAGATTTACAGTCACAGTGTCTCCAAAAATCAAGCTGAGACAGCTTTGTTCAAACTCTTCATGAAACTCTACCATCCCCGTTGCCCTCGTTGCCCTTGCGTGTTGGAGACGTCAGTGATTAACTGTGGAGAGCCATGAGAAAGCCACCCAGACGTTTCTGATGTTTAATCTTTAATAAAAGCTCTGATTAGTGGCTGTAATAGTTTTCTGGTTTCTCCTTTTCTTTGCTAAGCTGCCTGTGATCCAGTATGTGGTCGCGTCATGCGTGCACGCTGCAGGCTCTTTGTGATAAAGCCTCGGCGTTTTAATAAATTATGCGAGCGGAGCGCCGTAAATTATTTTTCTCAACCTCCCGTGAACAGTCACATAATTTAACAGGGTCGGCAAAGTGAGGAGACGTCTGGCAAACTCACTTTCTCTGAGGCCAGGCACCAGCTTGAATATGATCTCCTCCAGGGTGTTGTCCAACCTGAGAATACGAAGAGGAGGAGGAGGAGGAGGAGGAGGAGGAGGAGGGGGAGGAGGAGAGTTTTTAAGACAAAGAGAAGGAATTAAAACGGTGATAGAGGTTTTAGAGGAAGGGAGGGGTCGAGCAGAAACAAAAGAAGAGACAGATGAGGAGTAAATGAAAATAAAATGAATCATAAAGAAGGACGGGGAGCAGCAGGATGAAGCAGGCACTAATACATTCACATTTAAAATTGATCAGCTCTTTCATTAGGAATAAAATGAGGAGCTCATTCAAAGCAGCTCATTCGGAATAAAAGACGAGATGAAGCGAAGGAAGAACAAGACGTCACCTGAGCATCTCCAGAGGGTTGGTCTCGTGGACCTGGATGCCACATCTGGGACAGTCGTTGCTCTCCTCAAAGTGCTGCACGATGCAGCTCTTACAGACTGCAGAGGAAACCAGACTGGAGTTAAGAGAACCGTTAGCGTCTCCACCGGGAGCTCTTTGTTCAAACACTCTGGGTCATTTTCATTTAAGTCCTCAGAAACAACAAGGTGAAGCATTTACCTGCAGCCTGCTGGTCTGGCATGGCCCTGAAATGAAGCTTTTTCTTTTTATATTTGCCTCCTTCTAAACCATTAACCCTATAAATATTAAAATACCAGGTTTATATGGCTGTTACTTGACTTACAGGTGTGCAGGCACTCGGTGACTGTGGTGGGTTTGATCAGGTAACCTCGGCACAGGTAGCAGGTGATGAAGTGGTTAAAGTCCTTCACCAGGTGCTTCCTTCCCGTGGCGGCCATGTTTGGACGGGCGCTGCAGTCTGAAGCCTCGTAGCTCTAGAACCAGACGTCCATCCACAGCCCGGAGGAACGAGACAGTTTACAGGCTGGTCGTGATGTCACAGTTTGTTTCAGTTTATTTATTTTTTGCTTAAAGTTGCAGACTAGTCTCTATCCACGGCTGATGAAAGCAATATGAGATGCTACTGTGTGAAATCCTGCTCCATCCTTGACGTGAATATAGCGGTCAGTTCTTCTTTAGAAACATTTAGATCTTATTCCATCTTTGGTCCGTGGAACTTAAAAAACAAAACAACAACACGCGGCTCGTCCAATCCGTGGAGTCAGACAATCCCAGAATTCCCAGAGAGTGAGAAGCCTCGTCGCCCTCCCCGTCTCGGCCAAAGCGCCATGTTTAATCCATGAGGGGTCAAAGGTGAGCTACAGCGTGGCCACAGCCTCATTCATCGCCGCCACGCTGCTGCTGCTGCTGCTGCTGCTGGTGTCGAGTGAAGTCACCTGGAGAGAACGAGATGCAAAAGTGAACGGGACTGAGCAGCAGCCACAGTCATAAAGAAACACCTTTATGACTTTAGGGTCGTACACAGAGACACTGACACTGAGACAAACAGAAAGCTGGGTGGTGATGTTGTAATAGTACATCATAGTACACACTGCAGTCACATAACACCGCCGCCGTTCACACACAAACAACCAGAGAAGCTGGAGGACGCTGACGCCTCTTAACGGACAAAACAAACCAATGAAACGACACTGAAGGAAACGTTTAACATTGCACACGTCTGGGTTCTGCTTCTCAGTGTCCACATGTCCAGGCACTGATAACAGGAAGAGAGAGGACCCAGTGAGTTGATAGGACTTTCTAGAGAAACTCTGGGAACCTACCAGGTGTGACTACGTTAGCTCTACGATAACAGAGCACTAAGCGCTGGCACATAACTGGATGTGATGATTCAACGTTCTGCTGGGAAACTTCTGGACCTGGGTTAAGGTTAGACACCCACCTAGACCAGACCAGGCACCCCCACCCCATAGCAATGACAATGCGGCGTCAGGAACAACTCCAAAAAATGGTGGCCTCCACATTCACCAGATCCCAAACTGATCAAGGAACACCTACGCAATACCAGGACATAACGGTCATAATGTTATGGCTGATTGGTGTATGTCACAGAAATGTTTGACAAAGTCTTGGTTCTTCTTTCATTGAACCAAAACTCCAATGACAGGTGAGCATCTGCTCGTTAACAGGCTCCAGTCATGTGACGTTCAGGTGGACTCCACCCACAGATGTTCCTCATGAAACATCTTCAAGAAACCCAACAAGTCCAGCTGCTCTTGTTTCAGATCAGGTTGTTTTTGTTTGTGATGTCAGTAGGGCTGGGTAGCGCCACTATTTCACATTCACCAAACTAATACTGTCAGTGGTTTTAGAGGTTTGTGGCGTCTCCTCCGTCTTCTCGCTCTAGTTTCTTGTCCTTTCATGCGTCTTTGCTTTTGTCCATCTCCTCTCTGTCGTCATATTTCTTAAACCCAGTCATCTTTCAGTCCTTTCCGTCTTTATTTAACGCTCAGTATCTGTTTTCTGTCGTTACCTGTTTCTCAGTAATCACTGCGATCACCACTAACTAACAGGACGCCATCAGCTCTGACCTACATGCATTCATTTCTGGATTCCCGTTCCTATGAATAGCTAACCTCTCCAACTTGCCCCCATTCCTTCCCCCACTTTGATGGATCTGAGTGAATTTCTCTCCCCCCTCCTTCACGTACGGACGCCGGGCTGGATGTGAAGCTTCACGTCGCTTCATCGTCACTGTTCTCTTCATGAAGCTGTCACAGCTCAGCCGCCGTGCTCAGGTCTCCTCTTGTAAATAGCATCAGGAACTAATCAGCATGTTAATCGCTACGGCAACCGCCTCCGCACAGCTTCATCCCACGTCTCGTTTTGTCTTCCTCTGGCGTTTGCTATAAATTGACCTGATGTTCAGTTAATGTCAGAGACAAAGTGGGTTTTGGTGCCACAGCTCCATTACATGGAGCAATAACTTACTAACGGGGGAAATATACGACGACGCTCCAAGTGTGTTACACAGCGAGACACATTTACAGTGTTAGATTGGTGGGACTGTAGCTCCTGCAGGAACACAGCAGAATAAAACATTAAATATAATTTAAAGTTGCATCAAACAGGAAATATCATAAGCAACTTCTTTCTTACTTCCTACTTTTGACATTTGTACAAACTGAAGTATAAAGCAGAAGAATAAAACCATTAGATCCGTTTGTTGACGCTTTTAAATGTAAATTTTGCACAAACATTTCCTAATCTCTTTCTTAAAGCTGCCAAACAACCTTCGTAAGTTATTTGAATGTTTTTGCATGCACGTCAATGCATGCATGCACTGATGGGATATAACGTCACAATGTACGCACTGATCTGAGCTGATCCATTAAAGAACCGCCCAACAACACATTCAAGTCTCTTAAAGCTGCTTTTAGCAAAGTTCTGCCTTTTAGCAGAGGTGCTCATCATCTCAGTACGTTACAGAGATCTTCTTCTTTTCATATTTTTTTACTTAAGCGTCTCCAGGTTGAAGTCAAGTCAAATAAATGAGTGCATGTAACATCCTCAGAGACCCATCTGTCCCAGGACGTCGTCTGCTGCTCTCCAGGAGACGTCCCGGGACGGTCTCAACACCAACAGACAGACTGATCACCTCACCGTCGTGCACCAAAGTGAAACGTCCTGGTGTTTAGCTGACAAGCCTTCTGGTTCCTGCTCTCAATAATCAGGAGAACATCATTTCTGATCCTGTTTCTTGAGTGGAGTCAGGTGTGGGGAGCGGTTTACCAGCAGTCAGTGATTTAATCAAGACTAAAAAAATGAACTTCAGACTCGTTTACTTGGTAGTTTGGATTTTGAGAAGTTTGATTCAGACGTTCTGACACAGGAGGATGCAGGACAGGTAGTCTGTGGATACCTGGCTGGACCAAGACCACACAGCTTTCCTCTGTGATGCATCCTGGGTAAATCACTCAGGACGACAACTCATAGATCATAGCCTCAGTCACCTGGTAGACACAAACCTAGACCCTAGGTACACCTGTTCAATCCTGGACACCTGAAAAGGTTCTCAGTCATCCCGGTCGTGGAACAGAATATCCAAAAGACAGAGCTGAAGTGAGGAGAACTGGACTTGTGAGGTTACTAGAAGATAAAAACTTTATAATGTGTCCTGGTAAAGTCTGACCCCAGACTTCCTCCACCATAAATGACCCACTACTGATTGGTTTACACCCTCAGCAGCAGCTTAACTTAGTCTAAAATACAGTTCTCTGCCAGTTCCCTCTATTGGAACGTGTTTGTTAGCTCAACTTCTAGTTTGTAAGCATTTAAAAAAAGTTCCTTAGCTTCCAAATTAAAGTCTAAGTCATCAGAGAACATGTTCCTCTTGTGTTCAGGGTTCAGTCACCAGCTAACCTCCACCTTTACTTCTTTTAGTTTGATGCTACACATCTACACTGACAGTCAAGTCATCCTGGGGCACTTATGCAGTTTGTGGCGTTACTGCGCATGCTCTCACTGCACCTGTTCTTTTACGCACCTGCTGCGTGACGCGCCCTTCACGTGACTCCCAAACATTAAATTATAAGAAATGTAAACGTCGCTGCTGCTGCTTCGGTTCAAGCGGCCTCCCCGTTTTGTTTTTTTTTGGGGTTTTTTTTGGAGACGCGCCACCTGACGCGTTTGCGGGACAGGTGGGCGCGCGCATTCGGCCTCATGCTGCGTTCAGGGAACTCACTCTGTGCAGGAACGCTTCATTCAGCGTGGGTCGCTTTCTGCTGGAAGAATCTCGAGTGCGCTGCTCAGAAATCCCCCCCAGCCCAACTACCCCCACCACCCCAACCCACTCGGTGTCCGTAAATGAGACACGACGATAACGCGAGCGCGCACGGCGTTATTTCCTCACACCGAAGCTGATCTGCTTATCTCATCGTTAGGGCGCGTCACGGTCTACGTCACTCGTGTCAAAACAACATCAATGGACGACACACACACGCGCGCGCACCCACCGATGGACTACACGCGCTCGGTGCGCGCATGTCGCAGGTCGTCATTCCATCTACACACACCTACAGTGCACACGCACGGAAACGCGCACGCAGCGCGTATGTTCAGTAAAAGTTGCACAGCTTCGTGTCACGGCCTTTAAACGACACCGAGCGGACCGAGGCTTATTGATAATTTCCGTGAAATGAAACCGTAATCCCGCATGTGCGTGTGCACGGCGACGGAGGGCGAGCGTGAGCGAGAGAAGGGGAGGGAGAGGGAGAGAGAGGGAGAGAGAGTGGGGGGGAGAGGAGGTCCAGCCAGCAGCAGCGTCAAAGTTTTGGCTGTAACGTAAACGCGGCCGACGTCGGCTGATGAATTCGCCCTCACGCGCAGAAATAACGAGAAATAACAAACGCGTTCCTCACCTTCGTGCGCACTTTCCCCCCCTCCGGCCCCCGGAGTTACGGATGCCGCGGCTGGACGGGAATGTCCACCATGACGCTGCCCCCGGTCCTTTCCCCGCCGTTCAAGTCCGCTCCGTGCTGGCTGAGCTGAGGAGGAGAGAACGCGGAACTGGTCGGCTCGGATCTGCCCCAGTCCGCCCAGCAGCCAGGCAGCCAGGCAGGCGGGCGGGCGGCAGAGAGCAGCGGTGGGCGGGGAAGCCACCAGGCAGCAGGCAGGCAGGCAGGGCTCGGAAACTGAAAGCGGTTGTGTAACTGAGTGACTATTGGCCCACAACACACACACACACACACACACACACACACACACACACACGAACGCACAGCCCCGGATCTATCTGCTGTGTAGAGATGATCAGGGATGGAGTTTACTCAGTTGATCTGCAGCTTGTTTTATCCTGAGAAACATTTCATTAGAAAACATAAACCAGGAAGTAGAATGTGACACTATTAATGATCATCAGAGCTCCTCATCTACTATGAAAGCTCACACATTAACACTAATTATTAGAGTCATACTCTGAGTCTACAGCGTCCTTCATCTACTTTACAGACACATGTTCAGGGGGCAGTTATCAGGATACACCCCCTGGAAACGTGACCCGGCACTAAAGCTCTGGATTCAGTTCCCACAGAATACAGCAAACACTCAACGACACCAGAAGAAGAACTCCTCTGATTTTAAGTTCTTTCTTTCTAATCGACGCTCAGCCTTGTCATCTGCCCCTTGCTGGAGCTACCGTGCTCTGCAGTCAGCGGCTTGTGGCAGCCATCTCCAAAATGGCTGCATTCGTGCACTTTTCCAGCTGTTTGGATTGAAATCTTTGCTTTTTTATTATGAATATGAACTTAAATTAAGCAGGCTGTTAAATAATGTTTAAAAGTTCCAGATTAAATATGATACAGACAGTATATCTGGTCATTTACCTCCATCATTACTGTAATCAATTTAATTAAGCTACAATGTCAGTTTTCAATTTCTAAATAGAATTTAACTTTATTATATGCATTTTTTTGTTCTGAAGTAAATAAAATAATAAAGTATATAAGCAGTTTATTGGAGTTTTATTTAAAGTTCTTTAAAGTCAGGCCTCAAAGGGTCAAAGGTGTGAACACACAATGATTCATGACGTTTATGTTTGCATTTTTCAATTTAATACCTCAACCACTATCAAATGGATAGCCAGGACGTTTGACGCAGACGTTCAGGTCCCTAATAAGTCACCTGTCGATCATTTAAATTGGTCTAATCTGTTCATTGTGAAGGAAAACAACAGGATCGACACAGATTCCTGCTGTTTCAGGTGAGTATCTGGTCGTTATAGATGCTTGTGGGCGTGAGGAAGGAGAGGAGTCCTCATCAGCCACTGTTTATCCAGGAAAGGATGAGCAGCTTCAAGTACCAGGGGGTCCACATCAGTGAAGACCTCACCTGGACGCTGAACACCACACAGCTGGTCAAGAAAGCTCAGCAAAGGCCGTACTTCCTGAGTGATCCAGCTGCATCACCGTGTGGTATGGCAGCACATCAGCCATGGTCCACAAACCCCTGTAGAGAGGCTCACCAGGGCTACACTGAACCTCTCTGCAGAGCATCTACCAGCACAGAGTCCATCGCCAAGGACCCCACCCACCCCCAACATGGACTGTTCACACTCCTACCGTCAGGCTGGAGATGCAGGAAATGTAGGATCTCAAGACTGAAGAAGTTCCTTGTTCCCCGTTGCCATCAGACTCTAGAATCATAGACTACTTCATGTCATACGATGCACTGTTCACACTGTTTATTTTATGTTTTCAGAGGTTCCTGATAAGACCCGTACCCCACCAGTCTTTTAGAAGACTTGGATGGAACGTCTTTTCTTCTTTTTTTGGTATAAACCATGACCTGGAGGACTGGGAACCTTCCCAGACACTTTGTTTTTGTTACTCAAACAGAAAAACCCCAAAATCTTAGTCAGAAATGCTTCCTGCTCATATTTCCTTTCAGCAGACTTCCTGGTCCAGAGTGTCCCTGGTAGAGGAGGCCTCCAGAGGGAAAACCAAGTCTTCAGTGACGTCACTCTGTGGGATACGACCTCTTGTTTTGGGAAGTGGAATGTGTCACCGTGGCAACCAAGTTCCTGGTCCAGAGAAGTTAGCTCTGGACCAGAATATGACCAATGACCTCCTCTACCATCTCCAAACAGGCCACAGATTGTGGTGTATAAGGTCTGATAAGTGTCTGTGCTTCGGCGTTTAGCAACTCTAAACCTTCTGACGCTCTCATTAGACTGATTATGTGACTACATGTTCAGATGAAGAGATGAGACACGGCAGTAAGAGGATAAAGGTGAGGAGAAGGGACTGGGGACTGTATATTTAAAGATAATGAGAGAAGGAATGAGAATGAGGAGGGGAGGCGGCGGTTGAAGAATCGAGGCCGAGCCTGGCGCGAACGATGAAAATAAGAAGGTCGAAGACAGAGAGATGAAACGAGAAACAGGATACAGATACAGAGATAGATATCAAAGCAGAACAGAGACAAAGAAGACAGGAAGTGTAAGAGAGAGAGAGAGAGAGAGAGAGAGGATAGCAACAGTTTCATCAGTTTGTATTTTTATCTGTTTATTTAAACCCCACAAGCGTCACAAGCCTAATCTATTGTGCAACACTGAGTCTACATAGATACACAAGCTATATATACACGAGACAGCTTTTATAGCCGTGTGTGAATGCTTGTGTGTGTGTGTGACAGAGTGTGTGTGTGTTATTATTTCTCATAAACTCTTGGGATTACTCCGTTGTACTCGTTGTCAATTCATGGCCCTAACTCTGCCGTCTACGTCTCTGCAGCTGCTTTCGGCTGAACGCTAACACGCCGAGGGATGCGGAGCAGGAGTTTAATTTCACCGTCTTTACTGTCAGCGAGTGAGCGGGCGATGGCAATAGACATAAAATACAGCAGGGCGTAATTAGATTTGCAAAATGTCAGGCGATCGCTAACGTTGATGGATTGACCAGCTTTAGTGCAGACGTTGACGAGGATGAACTTCAGCTACTTTATGGGATGAGACCTTTCAGTTCAGACCAAACTCTCAGTGTGACGTATTCTAGAAGCACGGAAGTGTTTGGCATGAACAAACTAAAACGTCTCTAGTATCCATGGTGAACAGGACGGTTATCAGAGAACCCCACCCTCATAAAAGTCTGAACAAAACTCAGATCAGATCTTTCACTCTAGACCAAACTCACAGTCTAACATACCTTAAAATCTACTAGCATGGAACAAAAATATGAATAAAAAAAGCTGAAGTCACAGCCTGATGTACCTGATCCTAGTAGCATCATTCATTCATTCATTCATTCATTCATTCATTCATTCATTCATTCATCTTCTGTAACCTCTTGTCCTCTGTCTTGGGGAGCTGGAGTCTATCCCAGCTGTCATTGGTCTAGAGGGGGGTCCACCCTGGACAGGTCTCCAGTCTATAAATTTAGAATCACCAATGAACCTAACCAGCATATCTTTGGACGGTGGGAGGAAGCTGGAGAACCCGGAGAGAACCCACACAGGCACAGGGAGAACATGCAGACTACACACAGAGAGGAACCAGTCAGAACATGGATTAGAACCTAGAACCTTCTGGCTGTGAGGCATCCTAAGCACCACATCAGTAAACGTCTCTAGAATCCATGGTGGGGAGGACGTTTAGTCTTGCACCAAATTTTGTGTCAATCCAACATGAAGCTGTTGAGTTTTCAAAGTAAAAGCAAAAACATCTCAACTTAGAAACAGTTTGTAAGTTCATGTAATGTTCAGCAAAATGCTAAAAATGTGTCAACTATTCATGGTGGGGATGTTCGTGTCAATCCAGCGTATAGTTGTTGAGTTTTTAAACTAAAATAACCTATAAAAGTTAGAAGGATAATCAAATGTATTTAAATTCATCTTCATCTCAACATAATCTAGTAGCATAGTAAAAACAGGTCTGTGAGAACATGCAGTGTTTGGTATGAACACTATAAAATGTCTCTACTATTAAAGCACCAAGTTTTGTGTCAAAGTTTTCAAGCTAGAAGCAAAAACATCTCAAGTTAGAAAAGGTTCACGTTATTGAAATTCATTCTCGTGATTGGGAGTGAGCTTTCATTCTAACCCAAACTCATAGTCTGACAGACGGCACCTTAAAGCTCCACTAGGATGATAAACGGTTTGTGAGAGCATGCACGGTTCGGTTCATCGAGCGGTGAGCTGAAAGAATCACTCTGCATCAAATGAACTGGATCCTAACCAGCTACCAGGGCTGCTGAAGACGACTCATCGGAAAGTTTGAACGCGTTTCATAAACAAATCAGTGGAAATAAATCTTTAAGCAAAGCGTTCACGAAGGATCGATCATCGGCCACATGGGCGCGGTCTGGGGAAATGTCTGTGAGGACGATCACGAGAAACCATGAAGACGCTACAGTAGCTCAGTGAGTCAGTGAGTTTGGGAAGACGATGGAGACGCTGCTCAGTGCTGATCACTGACTAATCATAAAGATGATGTAAATGTAAATGTGTGAGAACAGAAACGAGCGACTCCTGAATCCTCTTACTTGGTTCTGGTCTCCAGCAGTATCAGGGTGTTTTCTCAGTCAACAGAGACGTGGAGTTACTCCTGAACCTCCTCCCAGTACTGACCACAGCTTCTCTTCCACTCTGACGTTCTCATGTTTCCCTTGTTCTCTGCACTCTTTTCTCTTTCTTCAGGTCCGTCTGATTTCATTTCTCAATTCTAACCCCCCCGCCCCCTCCTCTGCATGCATCCATCCTCCCCTGCGCTCATCTTTGTTGCTGCCTGACTCATCCTGAGCTACGGTTTCACTCTGAATGACTCATCATTCTCTGTACACGAATTACATCAGTCACATTCAGACGAACACTCTCCTTCCCGTCTGAGTTGTTTTAGGGGTGAAATTGGTTTTAAACACATTCAGATGTTGTGCATTAGAGGAACCTGGAGAGTGAAGCTTCAGCTGCCATTTAAAGCTCAACCAATCATGGCGGCTCCAGAATGAAGCTTCAGTCCCAGCATCGAGCCACAAACCGGTTCAATCCTCCACCAACGCCTCGGCAGAGTTACTCTCTTTTCCAGCATCGCCAAATGTTCTGGTTGAGGGCCCATCCCTCCTGGTGAAGAATGTGGCAGCTGAGCGGCAGCTGAGTCAGAAAATACCAAACTGAGATTATTTTCAGGGTGTGATGGGCACCGGCGCGTGGAATTCCCTCAACAACGCAGCCCCGACCGCAGATATGCTCCTGGGCAGCAGTGAAACAGAGGAGGGTACAAGCATCCCATCCACGCTGAGCTGACCCGGCTGATCCTCACGCCTAAAGCCTCTCATTTAATGTGATGCAGAGAGAAACGTTTGAAAGTGAGTGAGTTCAGTCTCATGAGAAGCCTTCCTCTGAACCTGAGAAAACAAGGAAGCACGAGGAGCAGAACAGGTAAATCCAGGTTAACAGATGAATGAACAGACCAGAACAACTAGGAAACAAACAGGTTACTGGACAGACGACTCAATGAAGGCAGAGACAGGACTGAGACTGATGAGGCACAGGTGAGACGGCTGAGGGTGGAGCACACGAGGAGGAACCAATCAGAACCAATCAAACAGGGTGACAGAAAATGTTCAAAAGTCAAAACGCTGTGACCATCATCAGCAGCCCCCCCTCAAGCTGCTGTTTGGTGTGGGCGAGGCCCCGGGCAGCTCCACCTGTTCATTGGCGAGCAGTTGGCGTTCTCATGGACACACACACACACACACACACACACACACACACACACACACACACACACACACACACTGGCACACAACATAGAAAACACACATGCCAGGGGATTGTTGCCTCTAAGTCTGGTTAAGCTTCAGAGTGAGTCTGCAGGATGAAGACGGAGAAAAAACAACAACAGGTTTTTAAATTTAGTGTCTTAACACGATCCTGAGATTGAATCTGAATTTATACAAGAAAAAAACAACCACGCTAATATGTTACCAAGCTCTTTTTTGTACCTTAACATGTTTACTTTTGATAGCGTTAATTTCCCCACGGGGATAAATCAAGTCTTATCTTTTTACATGAATCATTAACACATAAAGCACATTTCTTATATGAGTTTTTGAGATTACCTTTCTGTAATCCTTAATAAAGATGCAGAAGATATCTATGAAGCAACTATGGAAACAAGGAGCATGTAGAGAACATCCACAAGAGAGCTATGTGAGGAAAACTAAATCTGAAACCCTTGCAAACTACTAATACAAAGAGTCAAAGAGTCAAAATGCTCTATCTCGCACAACTGCGTGAACTCTTATGGCACGATACAGTGTGTGTACACTCACGGTCACTGACCTTCCTCTGATGACTTGAACTGCATGGAGTCAGCCAGGGCTGCACAGTCCAGCACTCCCGCTCATTTTTACAGCTCTTCATTGGTCGATGTAAACTGGAAGGCTAGCTACTTAGCCGGCTATGGATGCACTGTTCATGCATGCATGAGGAGATCTCATGGTGCTGTATGTCAACCAAGTGTCCAATGTTAGGGCTGGCCGATATGGCTGAAACATGTATCACGATATAAGTTTGTTTCATATCAGTCGATATCGATAATTTTTTAACCTATTCTACTCAGACTTCTCATCTGTGCTACATCCCTTATTTCTTTATATCACTTTGATGTTTTGTCGTACGGCTCTGCTGCAGTCTACCTCTTGATCAGAGGTGGCGCTAGACTTTTTTCTGTTGTCTGTCATTTTGATTGACATAAAAATCCCGTCATAACCCATTTTTACCCGTCACTTAATTTTTTTTTTTTTAAATGATAACAATGATATTCAGTAGCATTTTATTTTCATTTGTTATTAGTATTCATATAACCGTGTCATCAACGGCCATTTGATATAAACTACACCACTATCAAACTGAGGCACTCAGACACTCACTGACTTTCGAGCAATACGCAGAGAAACCAAACTTAACCGACTCATAACCGCTGCTCGTGGATCCCTGATTAACCGAGTCAGCAGCCACTCACTCGGCCGCAGAGAAACCAAACTTAACCAACTCTTACACGACTAATCAAGAGAGACAAGAGCCAATGCTCAGTCGCCACCAAGTTTCCAGACAACATCGGTCTGACTCTGTCTGACTTAAAATAACCAAAATATTACCAGACTGATAACGTGATCTTTCCTTTTTTAAATATCGTATCACATTCTCCTTTCACTCCACACCGTTCCTTGTTGTTGTTATTATTATATATTATTTTCCAATGATATCGATCACGTGTCTATCACGATATATATTGTTATCGTTTTATCGCCCAGCCCATAACTACCCGTGCTACAAAGGCGATCTACGTGCAATCGATGTGTTGGACACCTCTGATGGTATAAATATCAAAGCTACGAGTAAGACTGTTTGACAAGGTTTGTGAAAGACGAAGGTTTCAACATTTTATTAAGATCCAAGGCTGTTTGAGAGCAAAGAGAGGCCGACCCAGTGTAAGTGGAAGCCTGGAAGCCAGAGGCTCTCCGTTGGGAATCGATTCTGCTCCTGCAACGATCTGCCCGGCCAATCGAATAGTGTGGGCGGGGCTTAATGTGGTAATGGACAGAAGAGTAACAGTGCACATCATCTGATCGCCATGGAGTTGGATTTGTCTACTGATTTGTTGGAGGACGATCTATATTTTCTGTTTTGGTTGAAACACGCTCCATGATACTGGCTCTTTGCACTTTGCAGAACTTTTGCTTACTCTAAGTCTTGATTTAAATCTAATTCAGATTCCATCTTCTTATTTTAAACGTCCTTCAACTTCTGGCTTCTTCTTCTGCAGACGTCTCTCCTTTGTTGACCCGCTCTCCGTGGCCTTTGTTGCATTAATTAGATTAGAGGAGGATTATAGATTGTTTGTCATCAGACGTGTCAGACAGAAATAACGTCTATAGGGTGTAGTGTATCAGAATGTGTGTGTGTGTTGGCTTACAGCAGGTGCTGGTTCATTGCACCTGAACTTTGCCCCCCGGCTTTTACGAGGATGATCACATGTGCACGCACACACACACACACACACACACACTTACAGTTAGCCTGTGACCTTGAGCCATGACTCTCTGTGATGTTTCTGGTGTCCGTGTACATGTGCCCATGCAAACACGTGTGCTATTGTGTGTGCTTACCCTTAACGTGAACACATCTGCTCTGTGTGTGTGTGTCTATTAATACGCAGCAAGAAGCTTCTCTCTTAAGCTCTATTAGCACTCGCACAGGAAGTGTTTATGTGAGTGCGTGTCGGCATGTTTTTTTGGGGGAGGGGGCGGTGGTGGTGGGTCCACGAGTTCCATCGGACTCATGGAGGCTGACCTCGTTCTCACACTGTAATAAACCGTAGCATCACACATAAACAGTGTGTAAATAAAAAAACAATACCGTCCAGTTTCTTATTGATAGTTTGTAAATGGTCCAGATGGATCACGGTGACGTCTGCAAGCAACAACACATTAGATGAAGAAGAGGAAGAAGGTGACGTGGAGTGATGAAGCTGGTGATGTTTCTGCAGCCGTGCATCTCAAAGATACGCTGCATCATGTCGCCTGGACTTTTTAAGAAGCTTTGACACAGATGAGAGCTGATGGGATTACTGCAGCACGCTTTGGGACAGACTCTCCTGAGAGACTCTCATGGTGACGCTGTGGGTCGTAAACATGAAGAGGAAGCATGAAAGTAGAAGGAAGTTTAACAGACTTTTAACCGTTAATGTGTGTCGATCCTCTCTCTCTCCCTCTCTTCTTCTTGCAGCTCTCATCCTGCTTCACACCCACCTGCGACAAACATGTTAATAAAACGTGACTCACAAATTAAATCCGCGCTGAACTGTAGGCCTCGCAGCGATTCCCAACAGCCAACGCGATGATGTTGCTCGGCAACAAATCAGTTATTTTCCAGCAAAGCGAGTTTTGTTCGGCGCTGCTTAGCAACAAACTTTATTTCCGTGAGTTGTTTCCTGGAGGAACACCTGAACCAAACGGATCCCGGAGCATCAGTGTCAGCAGAATATGTAAAACACTGAAAGGGCTCAGTGTTAGAAAGAAAGAGACACACAGGAAGTGACTCCAGTCTTCAGAAATAATCAGCAGGTTTAGATCATTAGTTTAACGCAGCGTGTAAACACTGTTGACTGTATGTTCATTTGATTGGACCCTTCATACGTTACCAGAATGTTTCCTGAAGGTTCTGAGGCGTCTCCAGGTGTCTCCATCATGCCTGACTCCTCCTAAACCCCAGCTAAAGTGTGAGCTGAGGCTGACACTCACCTGTCTATTGATATGGTTTAAACAGGTGAGATCTTCTCAAAAAAACATGGAAGTCTATGGGCACTGAGTCACTGTTGGAGTTGGACTAATGTTGACACTTGAGGGACGAAACAATACCATGTTGGATTCATTTTTCAGCCTTAGGGGACACTGCCAGATTCTGCTGTATCACTTGATCAACATCCCCTTTGATCTTGTAAAGTTTGTTCTGGATTGACCAATCGTATCTTGTGGTACCGTATCGTATCGTGACGTGACGTGACGTGACGTGATGTGTTGTCTCATGTCGTATCGTACCGTACCTTATGGTGTCATATCGTATCTTATTGTATCATATCTTACTTTATTGTGTCGTATCATGTTGTACTTTATCATATTGTGTTGTATCATACCTTATCGTATCATATCTTATTGTACCTTACCATATTGTAACGTATCATATTGTATCATATCTTGCCTTATCTTCTTGTACCTTATTATATCTTTTCTTATCGTATCGCGTCGTGTCATATCGTATTGTATCCTACCTTATCGTCACATGCAGTCTTATCGCATTGCATCGTATGATATCGTATCGTATCGTATGATATCGTATCGTACGGTATCTTAATATATTGTAACATTATTGTGTCATATCATTTTGTATCTTATCATATTGTGTTGTATCATACCTTATTGTATCATATCTTCATTGTACCTTAGCATAAGGTATCATTTATATTTTGCATCATATTGTATCATGTTGTATCTTATCGTATCGTACGTTATATTATTTGGGTCGTATGGTATTGTACATTTTGTTATCTTATCCTACCTTTTTGTATTGTATTGTGTCTTGTATTGTATCATCACATCGTATCGTATCGTATCACATCGTATCGTATTGTAGCGTATCACATCGTATCGTATCGTATTGTATCGTATTGTATCGTATTGTATCGTATTGTATCGTATCGTATTGTATCGTATCGTATTGTATCGTATCGTATCACATCGTATCACATCGTATTGTATCGTATTGTATCGTATTGTATCGTATTGTATCGTATCGTATTGTATCGTATCGTATTGTATCGTATCGTATCACATCGTATCACATCGTGTCGTATCGTATCGTATCGCATCGTATCACATCGTATCACATCGTATTGTATCACATCGTATCGTATCGTATCGTATCGTATCGTATCACATCGTATCGTATCACATCGTATCGTATCGTATCGTATCACATCGTATCGTATCGTATTGTATCGTATTGTATCGTATTGTATCGTATCGTATTGTATCGTATCGTATCACATCGTATCACATCGTATCGTATCGTATTGTATCGTATCGTATCACATCGTATCACATCGTGTCGTATCGTATCGTATCGCATCGTATCACATCGTATCACATCGTATCGTATCACATCGTATCGTATCGTATCACATCGTATCGTATCGTATTGTATCGTATTGTATCGTATTGTATCGTATCGTATTGTATCGTATCGTATCACATCGTATCACATCGTATCGTATCGTATCACATTGTATTGCATCGTGTAATGACTTAATTTAACTTTAATGTACCTTATCTTATTATATCTTATCCAATCATGAGCGTTAAATCCATCATACATACATGAAGACCAGCACCGTATACGGAACATCTCACATGCACATGAACACTCTTTCTGCCAGTGTACATTGTCACATTTAAATCATCCAATGTCTTCATCTTCATGTCTGTTCAGCAGAAACCTACCTTTAAATCTGCTGGCTGTCGGGGTTACAGCTCTGTCAGGCGGATGGATGGAGGACAGCGGGGGGGTGGTGGCTGCAGAGCCTGCAGGCGCTTGTCAGAAGGCAAACAGTGTTGTGAATTACGACCGGACGGTTTGTCTCTCTGAGTGAAGGATTATCTTCATACGATGACACCCTCGTAAACAGTGCCGAGGCGCTGCAATCGATCTGACAGATGCAGTACCCCCTCGCCCTCCGCCACCCAAATGAGGATAGCGGGTGAGAGGAGGATTTACGCGGCTAATAATAGAGTAAACTAGATATATTTCCAGAGAAGGAATTCTGCACGGGGCCTATTTATAATTACAGAATCCTATGATGTATCCCTGGGGGTTTAATGCCAAACCAGGCTGCCAGGACGCCTCTGACCAAGCTGCACACACACACATTTATAAAGATAGTGTCATCCTCACATTCTCCTTCAGCCCGCTGACAAATATTACAGGATATGAGGTGTGTGTGTTTAAGTGGAGGGAGTGGCAGCTGAAATAGGCTCGTGGGACTTTATGTTTGGGGCCTGCGCCTCTTTTTATTTAGTCACACTGTTGGTACCAAGCACTGATTGAAACGAGACGATATTTCTGGTCCTGATCAGGCTTTTGTGCTGTCAGCACGGCGGCCACAGACCTCATCCCAGAACAGAAATAACCGGATGAAAGGTTGTTGCTTTCTGGTCTGTTCACAGCTGCTGGTCAGCATCGCTGGAGGACGGGAAGCTCAGGAAGCACAGAGTCCTTACGATGCTGTGTTTGAATCCCCTCATGACTAATGAGACTCCAGCACCAACAGTGGTCCACCAGCACACCGACCTGCTGCACCGACCTGCTGCTGAGTTTTATACTCTGGTGGTTTCTGGATGAATCCTTGAGTTTGGCATTTGGCAGGAGAAGCTTCTAAAGCTTCTTGTTGCTGGTACATAGCAGCTTCCTCCTCATCTGGTGCCACACCCTGGCACCACCACTCGTCCCCTCTACCCCCCCACAAGTTTGTTGAAATCTTAAGTTTCAATTGCCCAAATAAGTAGAGAGTCTGTATTTGTTGCAGCATTCTGACTCTGCTGAGTTGCCTGTTGTGGTGTTGCTGTCTCTGGAGATCAACCTGGAGATCCCATCAACTCAGAGATGTAACAGACGGCCTCGGTCTTTGGTGTTTTTCTGGAATGACCATATATGGACGAGAGGGAGGAGGAGCCGGGGACCAGAGGACGTCTTGATATATACTCAGCTATGAGATTTATTTCAAAAGGGCCACATGACATGATTTGGGACATAGAAGATTGACTTAGTCTGACAGGAAGCTGACAATCTGGAGTCTGATGGAGACAGAGATTTTAGGACCAAACGTCTTGTGACCATTTTAATCCATTTCTGTTTTGGCTTCATTTCTCAGAGCCTGTGGCTTCGACATGTTTTATATCCAGTGAAAAGTTTCTATGTCATGTTTGTAATAAAGAGAAAATAGGAGGTGTGGAAAAGTCAGACAGCAGCCCAGCAGACAACGCCATCAAAACTCATTAAATCACATATTAACAACACTCATCATTTACACTGAGGGTGAGCTGCAGACATGTTTATGTAGAAGCAGAATGGTTTGAAAAACAGCACTAAACTTTATTGAATGATTCTGCTTCATCAACGCTGCCTTCTTTTGTTCTATATTCTTGACTGGAGGCTAAAACAAAAACCAACAGAACATTGTTCTTTCAACGTTACATCTCAGTTCATTTGTTCTGTATCTGTGGCTGCTCATCTGCTCATCTGCTCATCTGCTCATCGACACATCGACACATCGACGGATCTTAATCCTTCAGTTTCATGCCATGGTTCATTCAGCAGCACGCTGAGGCTGTGTCTGTAATCTGGAGGAGGTGTACAGTAGCAGTGACTCTGAAGCTTTTAACGTCTATTTCAGCCACAAGGTCGATTTCAAAAATAGACCACGGTTATGAAGTCCACTTTTAGAAGAACTTGAGGGTCAATGCATTGACATGATGTGATCTGAATGTTCTACTGATCACTGACTATTACACTGCACTGGACTCCAGGGTTTTTTATCTGTTGTTGCATACCTTTATCTCCAAAAGACCGAATTTTACATAATGAATGTTTATTGTGTTCTGGATTATTGTGAAGACTGAAACGTCTGTGACTGTCTGACCAGTATTATGATCTCTACCTGTGTCTGCTTTTAATATTTTTTGTAGTAAAAACTAAAATGATTATCCCAAAACTGAATGAATGAATGTATTTTAGATTAAAGATGTTCTGTATTTTTAAATTAATTAATTAATTAATTAATATAGAGACAAATCCCTGGAGTCGCACCTATAGAAGGAATGACCAACACGAGTCAAAGAAGACGTGAAAGACGACGAAGACGTGAAAAGTGAAGAAGGTGCAAGCAGATTGTATCATAAGTTTTATAAGGATGAAAAGTTGAAAGGTCTTGTTGTTGTTGACATAGTCTGCAAATCTATGCAGCTTTTTTTTTTTTGCAAATATTTGTCGTCTGTCAGAAGTCGTCTCCTCTTTAGTATAAATGGAATAACTTTCTGCACCAACAATTATTATTAATTGTGACAGACGGTTGTTCTGGAGTCTCTCACTTGGTAACTGAGTCTGCTCCTGCGTACATTCGCCTGGCCAATCAGATCATTTGGGGGCGGGGATTAATGTAGTGATGGACAGACGCCTTAGCTACGTCAACAGCCCAAACCCCAACGTGGACCTTACCAATGTAGCCTGATATGCACCTCTCCAGAAATGTAACTAGGCGTCACGGCGAGCTGTGATTGGTCCGCTTGGTAGCAGCGTGTTTCCTCTTTAGTATTTCCGGCTGTTTCTCCATCTCTGTAGTTTTTTTCACTGGATTGTTTTGGATCAATAAAGATGGAGGAAATGGTAATTGAGGAGGTTCGGGAAGTGAAAACAAAAATTAACCCAACTGGTAAAAAAGACACAGCGCCAACTAGAGTTGTTACAAAGCGAGCCAGACTAACGAGCATGCGAGTATAAATGGAGGCTACGTACGTAGGTTACTGCGTCTAGTCCTGTAGAGACATAAACTTCACTTCTCAGTCAATAAAATAGAATTTGATCTATTGGATTCTGTTAGGACGTCCCAGTCAAACAAAGAAATAAATCAGATTCAGGCTCAGTAAACTTTATTTGTTATTGGGGGGCAATGTAAGACACATGTGAGCAGCATGACGTGGAAAATTAAAGCCCTTTTAAAGTGACAACAAAGCGTAGACAGGTGGTGTTATATATTCCCATGTTACTGCAGAGGTCTGTACAGGTCTACATAGGCAGGTCTATATTTGCCTAATATTATCTCAGTGGTTATTGTTGATGTATTTAAAGCAGCAGAGGTGTCAGGAAAACGTTTGGACATGTTTTAAATGACTGTCTGAGCTACTCTAATAATGACTCGGCTTCTGTTTTCATTCGTGACATCTGGGACATATTCTCCCCGTGTCTCCTGACTGATGGACGGTGAGCTCATCTGGTGACCGTCACACACCATGAGGTGTCATCATTATCATGCTATGTGCTGTATGCGTCTCTGGGACGTCTAACATCCACCACATTTACCAGCAAGCCAAAAAAACAAGAAGTACCTGACGTGACGTGATGTTCCCGACACTCAGTCGTTCACTCAGTCATCCAGTCAGAGAGTGAGTCGGCCATGCCGCTGACCTCTGACCTTGATCTGTGCTCGGTGGCGCTGCAGTGACAGGACGTTTGACTATTTATTCCTGGACCACCCTGAACCTGTCTCCCTCCTCCTCACGCTGACATCACTGAATGTCTACGGACACATGACGACGCTGACAGAGATTGTCTGTGATTGATGAGACCAGTCACTCTGCACCGAATAGGCAGCAGGAACAACATGTTAAGCTCTGGGAAGCTCTTATCTGTCATTTATTATAAAATGACATTTATATTTTAGATCAACAGACTTTAGTGTGAATCTCAGGTTGGTACTCTTCTTTTTGATCCATTAAGATCAAATATGTCTGTGGAGGTTCTCAGTCATCCAGGTCATGGTCTATACAAAAAGGTTAAAAAAAGGCAGCTGGACTTGTAGAGTTTTGTTGAGAAGATGTTTCACCTCTCATCCCCTAAAACTGAAGAAGTTACTCAGATGAGTGGTGAAACGTCTTCTCAACAAAACTCTATAAGTCCAGCTGCCTTTTTTTTGGATCCATTAAGAACAAATCTCACCTGAGCTTGTTTTTTCTCCCAGCAGATGAACATGTACCTTTATTAAGGCTGTGGTTAGCAGTGGTTAGGTCTACCCTGAGTACAGGTAGTTTTCAATACATCACTTCAATTACAATCCAAGCAAACATGTTCTGTCCTTGACTCGAAAGCAAAAATAAAGTTGTCCAACTAATAAATCTCACCTGAGCTTGTTTTTGGGGCAAACATGAGAAAATAAAATAAGATAAGAGAAGAACAACGATAGAAAAGTAGAAAGATCATTTGGTTTTCCAGGTTAAGGCTCATTGAAGGTACTGTGGGATGTTAACCTACCTATGTTGTGAGTCATTTATACTTGGACCTCATCTGTAATAACTTCACCCAAACACTAGTTGGCGCTGTGTTTTTTTGTTTCCACTTCCTGCTTCACTTTCAACAATGGAAACTGAAACCTTCGCCAAAGTGTTTGTATCTGTGAACCTCAGTTAACCTTTCCTCCATCTTTATTGATCCAAAGCAATCGATCAGAAAATCATGGAGACGGAGAAGCAGCTGGAAATACTAAAGAGGAAACTAGTACCAAGAGGACCAATCACAGGCTTTGTGGTCTACGACGTTAGCGTCTACGTAGGGTCCATGTTGTCGCTGTAGCTACAGCGTAAACCACCTATTAGAAGCTGTTTTCTTCCAACAGATAAATATGAACATTTTATTCAGTATAAATGACATAAGTTCTCTCCAGGTACTCCAGCAGAAGATGAATGAATGAAGGAATTATTCACTGTTTCATACATTTTGACTGAGCTATTTCAAACTGTTTTAATAAACTGAGAGTTGGTCATCATTTAATAATCTGCCTCCTGGTTAGAATCAATCATCTGTTAAAGGATTCATGTCATTACAAACAGATGAAATGATCCAAACATCTGAGGCAGAGTGACACCTCTTACCTGTGACCCATCTTTGAACGGTGACACAGAGAAACCAGCAGCAGCCCATACTGGGCAGGACTGGGGGGGTGAGGGGGGTGAAGGTGGTGGGGCTGAGCGCCTCATGAGCACATGAGGACAGTAATGCAGTAATGTGATCTGAGCTGAGTGACAGGGCCCAGAGCTTTTCTTTTTTTCCCCTGCAGAGGTCTGACGAGCTATAAAAGAGGTGAGAGGCTCTGAAGAGACAGAAGAGACTCTGAGCATCGCAGCAGACAGACGAGACCGCTGGAATTAAAGCGAAAACCTTAAACCGATAATTAAACATCCAGAAGAAGAAGAAGAATGGGACTGCACAGCGTTGAGGAACTGGTATGTATCTGAATGACAGCAACGAGGAAGAGGAGGAGGAGGAGGAGGAGGAGGAGGAGGAGGAGGAGGAACTAAGTAAAAATAATCTAGAACTTTTTAAATAGGGGTTTTGTTCAGAGGAAAAGAAACAGAATAATTTATTTTCTTTAGTTTCAGGCCTGAAACAGTTCTTCATAAAGTAGTTTGGAGTTCCTCTCCTACTAGAAGTAATAAGTTGTAAATCTACTTTATTCTACTGTTGCATGTGATCAGCTAACTTCAAATGGACCTGAAGTATTTCTGAATTATTTCTGAATCGTCTCAAACAATCCAAACTCCAGGAATCACTCGATGTCTTTAAATGAATGATGCTTCACTGACGCTTCTAACTTAGAGGTTAAAGGTAATTAAACGATGAAGCAGTTAAGCAGCAGACTGTTTACTGCACATTCCTCCTCAGTGGTTTTATTAAATCTAGTGTTTGACAGCTACGACTCTCAGACTACAGGCTGCTCAAACCATTATGTTCAATAATTGGACGTAGAAGCAGCTGCAGCTCATTAAAGAGCTCAAGTGTGGAGTGTTTTCATTCCTGCATTCGCAGCAGGAGGCGCCGAGCTTTGACTCTGGAGCCACGCGAAAGAAAAACGCTCAGTTCTTCACGCTTTTTAGATTGTTTTAAATCAGGGTTCATTCGTCCTCCCTGAGGTGGAAGGATCCTGGATCAGTTGAGGAAGTCGTCACATGACTGAGGGACAAGTTCTGCACATTTAGATCAGTTTATTGAGTTTGTTTTGCTCCTGTTTAATGAAGGAAAGACGAAAATGGACAGTTTAAGAAAACAGTTTAGTTGGTAGAACAAATCAAGACGGTCTGAGAAGTTCAGTCGCTCTGGAGGCGATGGCGTGATCTCAGAGAAGAAAAGAACGTATCCTGTCATCTTCTCCTGCAGGTGACCGGTAAGAGGTCAGAGGGCAAAGAGGCGGCCGGCTTCCAGGGCGGCGAGTACGAGGCGGCCGTCGGTCAGGAGAAGCAGGATGACCGCAGGACGCACAGGAAGCTGGAGGAGAGCGACAGCGGCAGCGAGCAGGAGGAAGTCAGCGTGGCCGCTCTCAATGTGAGAAACACTGACGTCAAATCAGAGACGCATCATTAGGAACAGTTAAACTACAGGAGGAGACACTGAGGAGTTAAATGCATCAACATTCAGTGTAACATCATGACGTTTGTTCTGAGGTCGCCTGTCTCATCTCTGTCCTCTCAGACGGACAAAAGCGGCAGGCTGAAGCTGGAGACGGTGGACGACCTGTTCAACATCCTGCAGCTGAGGAAGAGGAGGAGGGAAAGGAAGGCGCCGGTGCACAAGAAGCCACAGCCGGAGCCCGAGATCCTGGTACGAGTCTGAACGGAGGCTTCACATTCAGCCTTTCAGTCCCATCTGGACACGATGGACACGTCTGGGTCCACATGTCACAGCAGCATGCTCTGAGATAATCCTACATTGAATCTGTTTCTCTGCTCGTTCTCTGCAGCCAGAGACGGTGGGGGAGCAGCTGTTCCTGACGGCGGCCATGGAGAACAAGCTGCCTGTGGTGGACAAGTACCTGAGCGACGGAGGAAACCCCAACGCGGCAGACAACGTGAGCGCCACGCGGCCGAGTCTCAAGCTTTTAACCTCATAAAGTCTCCGTGCATTTGGTTTTAATTGTGTTCTGCTGTCGTCCAGTTCCAGAGAACAGCTCTGCACAAAGCCTCCTTCAAAGGACACGTGGAGGTCATGAAGAGACTCCTGGAGGCCGGAGCGACCATCGAGAAGAAAGACAAGGTGACAGCTTCTCTTTCTTTTTGTGTCTTTCATTTACAAACACACACCCAGTGCATGAGTCCAACAGTTTGGTGTGTGTGTGTGTGTGTGTGTTCCAGCTGGAGGCCACGGCCGTCCACTGGGCCTGCAGAGGAGGCAGCCTGCCGGCCTTACAGCTCCTCCTCGACCAGGGAGCCAAATTCACCTCCAGAGACAAGGTTGGTCCACATCCTGGGGTCACTGCAGGTCACCTCTGCTCCTAGAGGCAAACACAAACGCCTTCATTCCTCTGGCGCCACCTTGTGGTGCATCAGGGTTAGGCTTTTAAAACTCTTTTTCCTCTCCTCAGCTGCACAGCACTCCGCTCCATGTCGCTGTGAGGACGGGACACTGTGAGTGTGCAGAGCATCTCATTCACTGTGGAGCAGACGTCAACGCTAAAGACAGAGTAAGGGAATCACAAGATCTTTTAATTCACATTAGCATTAATTAACATTCTTATCTTGTATATATTATTTCAAATGTGTATTGTGTAACTCTTCTTTTCTTAACCATGTCAAAGTCGTCATTGCTGTCTGTATATATATTTACCAAATTCCATGCCACTGCGACAAGGAATGGGATTAATAAACATATCTTCTATCTTATAACCTTAGAGATCGTTATCTCCATGATAAATATCTGGTACCTGTCACAAATTCCAACTTCATGCATGAATAATGATCCGTGTTTGACCTCAGGTGTGGTTGAGTCATTCTTGTTTATGCTCTGTCACGCGTTTTGAACCTGTGCTTTCCCCCTGGCTGCAGGACGGAGACACGCCCATGCACGATGCCGTGAGAATAAACAGATTCAAGATGATCAGGCTGCTGATGATGTACGGGGCCAGTCTCAACACAAAGAACTGTGTAAGTACAGAGCACCCGTAGGCCATGGGCATGAGTCCAGAGCAACAGCAGTGGATTAAAAAAACACACAGAATCTGGATCCACAGGAGGAGATATATGTGTGTCTGCTAAAACGCATGCACTGGAGTAAAAAGGAGGGCGGTCGTCATGGGCTGAACTGGCTCATCCTCCATTTCCATGTGAGAAATGGTGAAATAGAGAAACCAGAACCTGTTGAACCAGTTGAGTCCTGAGCTACAGACGATGTTGAGAAATCAAATGCAGCCTCTAAAGGAACCTAAACTCCAGCTATGTGTCTACAGGTTGTTTAGTGTGACTGCTTCTTCATTCATTGTGCGTTTGTTTCCCCCGTGCAGGACGGAAAAACCCCGATGGAGACGCTGTACTCGTGGCAGAGCGGAGCCAAGAGCCTCCTGTTCAACGTCAGCGAGGAGAAGCCGGGACACTAGAGCTGCGCCTGGGCCGCAGGCTCTGCTGAGAGTGGTGTGTTTTTGTAGTCCGTCCTGAGAAGAACACGCTTCTCATTATCCAACAATGTGATCAGAGTCACATGGACTCACTGAGAGTCACTGATCCCCCTCAGGGATTTGACCCCATCAGGCTTTCTGTGTTCATCATTAGATCTGAGCGGTGGCTTGCACAATGTGACATCTAGTCTCGTTAATAATGTGATTATTAGCTCTGATAGATTCACTGATCGCCAAATATTGCTGGACAATGTCACGGCTGACGGTATGAAGACGATGTTTTTCTTAATTCTTACTTTAAGCTGAGTTGAAGTCAGCGGCACTGCATCGACAAGGTGACTTATTTATTGATTCATTCTAACTATCTGGAGTTATGCTGTAGTTGGTTTAATGATTTTATTTATTTTCTAAGGTCATGTTAATGAACTAATTACTGACTTGATCTTCTTACTAACAGAAACACTTAGAGAGGCTACGTTAGGTTTTCCAGGTGTAGACAGATCCAGTGTAAAACCAACTTATTTCTGAACTCATTGATTGATGACGAGTGTTGCTCTACGCCAACATTCACGTGAGTTTAACCAAGTTCTTTGGTCTTATGCTTATTTTTGAGGTTGACAGATGAGACAGAGCAAAGTAAGTTTGTGGGCCAGGCTGAGAAGAATCTCTCCACTTTCTAGATTATTTCTGCTGAAGAATAAATCGCAGGTTTTGCAGCAAATACTGCAACAAGAGTTTAAGCTGCACATTTAATGTTATAAATCTACCCTTCCCGATCAGTATCACTTTAATGGAGGATGCAGAGAAATCCTAATTAGACCCGAGTTTCTGCAGACGAATGTTACCTAAATTTCCCCCAAACGTCAAAGCACTGATTTGGTTTGTAGGTGAGGGAACCATGCATGAAGCTTAGTCTGAGGAGCTGGTGTCCCGGGACACTCACTGATTAAAGCCACTGACACGCACACACACACATAAAGAAGTGTGAGAGAGAAGCAGCTGAGAGGTCACTGTTGGTTTTGAGCATGTTTGATTAAAGTGTTTATGTGGATAAAACAAGTCTTGAATATTTTTTTCTTTTTTTTTTTTAAAGATGTTTGTTAATTTCACTGTGTATCTGAAGACTGACATAATGACTAAATAAACTGTTTTTGAATTTCAACTGCCTTTCATTGACTTGATAAATAAAGAAACAGAGTGATTAGTTCTTCTACTTATTTTATTTTTTCCAAACCAGCAATGCACGACGCAAAGTCATTCTGCTGACCAATCAGACGTTTGACTCTGTTAAAAAACTTGAAATCTTACGTTACCAATAGATAGAAAGATATGGATGGATAGATAGATGGATAGATGAATTTTCATATAACACCTCATATTTAAACTGCACCAACAGCATCAGAGAACTGAACTACACCATCAACCCAACATACACAGACCAACCACAACATTAAGACCACTGCCAGGAGAAGGGACTAACATCTAAACCATCTTGTGACAGTTCATTGTTCTGCTGTTAAACTTCTGGACCTGGCTTCATTCATTGGTGTGGATGTTACTTAGACATGTAGCACCCACCTAGACCAGACCAGGCACCCCCACCCCATAGCAATGACACTCCTTGATGGCAGCAGCCATCCCCAGCAGGATGCAGCCACAAAAACACTTTAGGAAGAAGAATGTAAGAATGTTTCTTTTTTGGACATCATAGCAGTTTAGAGGTCGACCTCTAGTAAGAAGCCCATCACCTGGGTGAAATAATTTATTTGATAATGGACAGTAGACAGTTTCCCCTAATACCGTTTTGAAAACATGCCCAGAACAATGTACTTTTGGTCTTTATTCCTCTTCAGGAAAACACATGCTACACTGAGAAACGCTAAAATGTTGTGCTAATCATTGGCTGAGATGATTCTACATGAGATGTGCTTTTTTTTAAGTTCTCATCTTCATTCTGTTCTGTCACAGCAGCTGCTTTCACATTGAACACATCCCACTGGTCAGGGAGCAGGTTGCGGCTGAAGATAACAGATGCCAGGTAGGAGAACAACAAGATGGCACCAATGGCAGACATCGCAGCGATGGTCCTAACTGGAGCGTACTGGACGTAGACGCCGTCCTCCAGAGTACATCCTGGGAAGTGAATAACAGCTGGGATTCCTAGTATTTGTTGTCCACTAAGCAGTCGTAACAACAATCCCACCAGACAGCCCATGATAGCCCCGTAACCATTTGAGATCTTGAACAATATAATGCAGAAGATTTGTGGGAAAATTAGAACGTAGGCAATATCAGAACCGAGCAACCAGAAGATTATGAGGCTGTTTTTCAGGCTGGCGAGTGATGTACCAACCAAGCCCACTATAACCACAACAGCACGAATCACCCACTTAGTCTCTCTGTCTGTCGCCTGAAGGAGAAAGTAGAGAGGGAGAGGAAACGTAAGATCAAATGACAGGAGAAAAGAGTGGAAATGGATGGAGATTTGTCAGTTAGTTTTTCACCTGAGGCCTCAAGATGTTCTTATATATGTTGGAGGTGAAAACAGAAGCTGAAGAAAGCATCCCAGAGTCAGCTGATGACATGACGGCAGCAGCCATACAGCCAGTACCAATAATGGCAATGAAGGACGGGGTGAGGTGCTGCAGGGCGATGGGCAGGATTTGTGATGCTTCCCCTCGTTCAAATGGAGATGGAGACCCATAGGAGGTTTGGTTCCAATCTGGAGCATGGTCAGAGAAAAGGGAGAGACGGAAAAAAGGTCACAGTATCTCATGTGAGTGACTTTTGATAAGTATACTAACTAAAACTGAGTAAAATAAATTATGGAGTTGATCTTTTTGACCAAGGCCTTCTATTCAAGTCACTCAGGTCATTTAAATAATATGAATCTACAGATAAATATAAACAACACTAAACAATCTTAATCTTTTAGTCAACATTTAGACAACAGTTGCCCTGCATAATATTGCACCCAACATTAAAAGTTTCCGACTGGTCTTACATTCCAGACACATGACTTTATGGAAATAATCCGTCTATACGCAGACGATTCCACTTTCTATTTTGTTGTTGATTCTGTTGATGCCATTTAAGAATTGCAACTAATTAAGATTTAAACTGAACAAGTTTGATAGTCATCACAAACATCTTGGAATATGACTTAAAATTCTTAAGCTGTTTCTGTAACGTGCTGAAAAATATACGTGCATTTTCAGTGGTTGACTAATTTAATAATTGTAAAACAAATGATGAACTGCTACTGTCTTTTTTGAAGTGAATTCACACACACACAAAAAAGAGGAACATTCATGGATTACCATCTCTCCTAAACTGCACTCACTCCCTCACCTGCCTGTTTATTTATTTGAATATTTACTTTTATTTCGAATATTTCTTTGTGTTGCTTAACTAAATGTGGATCTTGTTTAGTTGATCAATACATTTACTTAATACATTTTCCTCCAAACATTAGTTTCATTGATGTTTGTTTGTTCTGGTTTCTAATCATTCTTTCTTTGTTGTCTTGTTTGGAGCTGGAGCTCAAGAAGCGTGCACTTGAACGCCACATATCCGCCAGGTGTATCCAATCTGGAGTACACCATCTAGTATTTAGAGGGAGAGATTGTTTTCTTTTGTATTTTCTGCCCTGTTAAGCCTGGTAACATTAATTTAAGATCTTGGGGTTTTTTATTTAACCTTTGCATTTAAAAAAAATGGTTTATATATGATGTCAAAGTATTTGAGATCATGTGAGATCAAACAAAATACCTCTTAGCCTCTGCTTGAGTGATGCTGAGCAAGTTTTATACTTTTTGATGTGTTTTAAATATGACGGCAGCCTACTGAGTTAATCCGTTCATGGTTTCAATGTACGGGGGTGCTTTTTCAATACAGCTATTGATTCCAATGTCTAATCATTGTGTTTCAGTTGTAATGATCCTAATACAGACATCCCTTTTCACAGTTTACCCCCTGTATTTAAAGGTTATCATTACCTGTAGACGAGACTGCAGCCCCAAGCAGGATTGGAGGAATCCCCAACACAAGAATAGCAAAAGCAGCAACAAAGCAAATGAGCTTAGCTGTGTACGAGGAAGATGCCGACAAGGTTCTCTGGTGGAAGCCCTGACCTCCCAAATTGCCCAGTGACTGGTAAGAAAGGTGTTTTGTTGAAGAATCCAATCAGGAAAAAAAAGGTTAGAAATAAAGACAGAGTGCATGACATTTCAACGTGGAACACAGCCTCAGCCCACAACCTGTCCACCCAAGCTATTATCATTAAAGTATAACCTATATGTTGTAACTAGATCCAAATGCATTTGATATGAGCCACATTTAGAGTTCACCCCACCATGTATAAGAACTCATCAATCATTATCCCAGCCTTCTTTAGCTCCAGTTTGCCAATCCAGGGAGAGTGTAAGGTATTGTTCATCATCGTCTGGCCAATGTTCAAGGTGTGGGGGTTCATCAGAACAAAGGGAATGCAGAGGTACTGAGGAGACAAATCAAAACGGGAGTCAAAAACATGGCTTCTAAAAGCATCCCGTAGATTTTAGGTGCTTCGTGTAGCTGTGTTCGCTCTGAACAAAAGGTCAAACTCACCAAACCGCAGAATATGAGGACAAGCTGTATGATATCTGTGTAGGCCACGGAGTACAGACCTCCCATCAACGTGTAGGTAATGGCAACGGCAGCAGAGATCCAGATGCATTCAGAGAAGGGCACGTCCAAGACCACGCTCATGGTTCCTCCTGTCAAGCACATTCCCAGCCAATCATTGTTCACGTTCATTGTAATGAGCCATGTTTAGACCACATTCCCATACACTCCATGAACTATAAAGCAGTTTGTACTTAAAAAGAAAAGAAATTCTAAGCATATTTCAAAATACAGTCCTGTTTCTGTGAAGTAGTGTATAGTGTGTACCTAGACCAATTAGTGTTGAGGCCAGCCAGACTAAATCAAGGCACATTGAGATGAGGGATAGTCCAGTTGTTAGCACTTTCCCATATTTGATTTGGAATGGGTCCATCATGGTCACATATTTTTTGTCTCTCATTGGTTTGGCAAACAGGAAGCCGCCTTGAAGGAAAACAGAACATCACAATTAGAAAATGACTCAGCATTGACAACCAAAAGGAGAAATGGCAAAAATATGTATTTTTCTGTGTCTTCTTCTTTTGGGCAGAAAATAAATTTACAGTAGCCTGAGGTTCTGAGTATTTGAATATTTATGTTTAATGGGCTACTAATTTAATGAATGTAAAATAAATGACAAAATAAATGATAAACTTCCACACTGAGAAATACATTTGCAAAAAAAAATTTACAAGTAAAATTGTGTTTCTGCCACTTTATTAAGCAACATTTCAGGTTTTATATCAGGAAGCACATTTTTGTCTTTTTTCATTTTAAAAACATCACAGAGAATAACATGTTAAAATAATCCTTTTCCCTATCTATAAATAATTTACAAAACCAACAATGTAATATATTATCATAATATCAACCAACAAGGAATTTTTTGAATGTGCACAAACCGACATTAGAATTCGTGACACTAGGCATGAAGGGGTTTTTTTAACCCCTTCATGTTCGTCTGAACTACAGCTTGCAAGGTTTGCAAACAAATATAAAAAGGACAGTAACAGCACTAATTTGTTCCACCACCTCAAACACAAGCACAAACCAGAAGATGAAGAAAGACAGAAAATGAGCAAAGATGCAGAAGCAGCGTCGACTTCATCCAAAGAGTCCGGGAAAGAAACAACAACGAGTGATAAAACCTGATGAAGCATTATGGTCAAAAAGATTAGATTATTTCTGTGGTGGCTGTTTTTTGACACCATCACTATATCTGACAGATTAAACATTAAAAATGTTACCGAAAACTTTAGTAATTAAAACATCTTACCGAAAATGAAAGATGAGCTATACGCTGCCAACACTGTGACTGTCCAGGTCAGTCCCATGGAGGGGGTGTACATCATCTCAGTGAGGCCAGCGATGAAGCCTCCTCCAACCCATGTAGCTACAAGTTGGATTAACACACAGGAAATCATGTAACAGACATTCATTCATTCATCTTTCCAATTTAGAATCACCCGTGAACCTAACCAGCATGTCTCTGGATGTTGGGAGGAAGCGGGAGTCCCTGCAGTAGGGTCGCCAACTCCCTGAAAAATAAATAAGGGACACCTCATTGGCAGGGCTGGCTGAGCCGATTGCCTTCACCCTTCGAGGTGTGGTGATTTATTTATTTATTTTTTCAACCATCGGTCTTCTCTGGCTAATGTTTAGATGTTGTTTTCTTCAAAGGAGTGTCCTTTGTCCTTCAGGTGTAGGTTGACCGGGAAAGAGTCAGCGGTCCATCTACACCTGGACACCTTTGTCCAGGTGTAGATGGACCGCTGACTCTTTCCCGATGAGCTGGCTCTCCTGTGTTGGGACATGAAGTTTGTGGATGGGTTGTTTGGTTTCCCCAATGTGTAAGTCTGAAGTCTGTACAAGAGGAAAACATAGACCTGTGCATTAGCTGAAAGCAAACCTGTGAAGAAAATGTTTTATGACAATTTGAACTGTCATGACGGTCATAAAACTCCAGACATAAAACTGTCAGGACGCCTTTATTTTTAATACAAAATAACAAAATGAACAGAATAAAATAAATATCTTTGTTAAACACAAACCTGACCTGTTTAATGTAACACTGTATAAATGAATATAAAACAATGGAAAGCAGAACGTTCCTCTTGTAACAGTGCAATAAGACAAGTGCAAACATAAGTGTGAGGAGAAGACAGCCTGGGAATAAGTTTACCTTACTGTTCATATAAACGCTAAGGTAAATTCATTACTCATTCATTCCATTGACATTTGACACGTTATTTTTTAATTCTCACGGTAATACGGGACAGAGTGCGACCCGTTTCAGCTCAATACGGGACGCGTACTTTTGTTTCTAGCACGGGACGATTCCTAATCCGAACCCCCCTAACCCTTCTCAAGGCACGGCTGGCAGCCCTAACCCGTGGAGAACCCACGCAGACCCAGGGACCAGTGCTAACCACCACACCATCCCGTCTTCAGGTGCGTTACCTCACCTGTCATCGTGAAGATCCCCACCACAGAGCTGATCCCCCGGTTCCCCAGCAGAGTCATCTCCATTCCAGTGGCTGCACATTTCTTCTGCTTCCTTTTGGACCTGAACGAACCCCAGATGCCGGTGCCTAGAACCAGCAGGTAGAACAGTACCATCACTATAGTACCTGGGATATTCACAGCCATAATTGATTGGTTCCTTCTCTCCACACTACCGAGAAGAGGTGAGAAACTTTTCAAAGTTCTAATATACCATCTGCTCAAACTGAGTGGTTTAGATTGGTGAACAGGCCACACCTGTATGGCGCAATGAACACATTGAGCAACGCTTAGATAGTGGCGTCCCACCACCAATGACGCATGTGCAGATTTCGCTGAAATCCCAGCGATGCCAACTTGGTTCATTTTTGTCACTATATTTATATTTAGTTTAGTTGAGACCCCACGAACGACTCTTTTTCCAAAAATAAAAAGCCACCAGAGACAAACCTAGCGACCTTTTCTGGTCTCACTGGAGAATTTATTCTGCTCAACGAGCAGAATAAAGTCCCGAGACATCGCGCATGTGTGATCCATTGTTTCAAACGTTTTTTTTTTTGTTTTGTTTATTGTCTAATGAGAAGGAACGAAACTAAGCACTGAGCTCCAGATACGGCACAATAGAACACAGGAGGATAAATTATAAATCTAACAAAATCAATAAACTAGATTAGATTAGATTTAACTTTGTTGTCATTGCATATGGTTCATACACAATGACGTATATGTTGTTATATTCAATAAGTATTTTACAGTAATAGTATATACTGTGTGTAATACTAATATTAATATATAGATCAATATATGGAGTATGAACAGTAGTATGGCCACACCATGTATTAATGTGTTATTAAATATGTACAGCATAGAGCATTATACAATCATACAATATTATACAGTATCGCATTAGACAGTGCTGTACTAAAGTAAGTAGTGGGATCAGCTGTCTCATTAAACTAAAAAAAAACACTAGATAGATAGACATACACTACCGTTCAAAAGTTTGGGGTCGCCCAGACAATTTTGTGTTTTACGTGAAAAGCCACACTTTTATTTATCAAATGAGTTGAAAAATGAATTGAAAATATAGTCAAGGCATTGATAAGGTTAGAAATAATGATTTTTATGTGAAATAATAATTTTCTTCTTCAAACTTTGCTTTCATCAAAGAACGCTCCATTTGCAGCAATCACAGCTTTGCAGACCTTTGGCATTCTTGCTGTTAATTTATTGAGGTAATCAGGAGAAATTTCACCCCATGCTTCCAGAAGCCCTTCCCATAAACTGGATTGGCTTGTTGGGCACTTCTTGCGTACCATGCGGTCAAGCTGCTCCCACAACAGCTCAATGGGGTTGAGATCTGGTGACTGCGCTGGCCACTCCATTACAGATAGAATACCAGCTGCTTGCTTCTTCCCTAAATAGTTCTTGCATAATTTGGAGGTGTGCTTTGGGTCATTGTCCTGTTGTAGGATGAAATTGGCTCCAATTAAGCGCTGTCCACAGGGTATGGCATGGCGTTGCAAAATGGAGTGATAGCCTTCCTTATTCAAAATCCCTTTTACCTTGTGCAAATCTCCCACTTTACCTGCACCAAAGCAACCCCAGACCATCACATTACCTCCACCATGCTTGACAGATGGCGTCAGGCACTCTTCCAACATCTTTTCAGTTGTTCTGCGTCTCACAAACGTTCTTCTGTGTGATCCAAACACCTCAAACTTCGATTCATCTGTCCATAACACTTTTTTCCAATCTTCCTCTGTCCAATGTCTGTGTTCTTTTGCCCACATTAATCGTTTCCTTTTATTGGCCACTCTCAGATATGGCTTTTTCTTTGCCACTCTGCCCTGAAGGCCAGCATCCCGGAGTCGCCTCTTCACTGTAGATGTGGATACTGGCATTTTGCGGGTACTATTTAATGAAGCTGCCAGTTGAGGACCTGTGAGGCGTCGATTTCTCAAACTAGAGACTCTGATGTACTTGTCTTCTTGTTTAGTTGTGCAGCGGGGCCTCCCACTTCTTCTTCTACTCTGGTTGGAGCCTGTTTGCGCTGTCCTCTGAAGGGAGTAGTACACACCGTTGTAGGATATCTTCAGTTTCTTGGCAATTTGTCGCATGGAATAGCCTTCATTTCTGAGAACAAGAATAGACTGTCGAGTTTCATGTGAAAGTTCTCTTTTTCTGGCCATTTGGAGAGTTAAATCAAACCTACAAATGTGATGCTCCAGATACTCAACTAGCTCAAAGGAAGGTCAGTTTTATAGCTTACCTAACCAGCTAAACTGTTTTCAAGTGTGCTAACATAATTGCACAAGGTGTTTCTAATCATCCATTAGCCCTCTAACACAATTAGCAAACACAATGGACCATTAGAGCCCTGGAGTGATGGTTGCTGGAAATGGGCCTCTATACGCCTATGTAGACATTGCATTAAAAACCAGACATTTGCAGCTGAAATAGTCATTTACCACATTAACAATGTATAGAGCGTGTTTCTGATTAGTTTAAAGTACAGTATTAGTTTAAAAACAGCACTTTTCTTTCAAAAATAAGGAAATTTCTAAGTGACCCCAAACTTTTGAACGGTAGTGTAGTCCTAAATAGCCTAAATATTATATATAGATAAGATAGAGAGAGATACAGATAAGATATATAATCAAGTGTGTGTATAGTTTTGGTTCAGACAAATCACACGTTTGGTGACTTTTGAACCATTTCACTGCTTCATTCAGAAACCCCGTCACTGGTTTGGGTGTCTGGGCTCTTCGGTAGAGATGAGATGAGTCTTCGAAGCAAATAATGACTGAGTCAAGAGAGATTTGGTTTGACTCTGTTGCATTCAGTACAACTATTCTCTAACACGACTAAACCATGATACCAAGAGCAAAAGAAAAGAGTTGGTGTATAAGCACTGAAACATAAACATTAGTGCAAATCAGTGAAGGTGCATAGAGTGTAGTAGTGACGTAATCAAAATGGTCCAACAACAACAGAACCTGGGCCTTGTGGTACACTCTGAAATCACTGGTCTTACGATTCCCAGTGGTTCTTTTTATTTATTTTATTGTTATATGTATATAATTTTCTTATAATCAACTTGAAACCACATATCCATGGAATGTAGTCAAATATGAATGTGCATGGCAAATCAGTGCCACACAAGCATGAACCAGACATGTCTCCATTGCACTACATTTTATTGTCCACTAGATGTCCTAATAGAGCAACCAAGCCTCCATAGTTGAAGGATCTTAAGGTTAAAAACCAAACCAAACTTAAGAAAACTAAACTGATCTAAAAAAACTCACCCTAAAATAACATCCAAAACTCATTTAGGCTGTTTCTAGACTCATTCTTGTCGCTTCTTCTGAGGGAGCGCTCATTGATATTTATACAAATTACGCGATTACGTCATTGAGCAGCTTTTAGGACAGCCAATAGCAACGCTCCTTACTGAGGCGTAAGCGACGCTGCGATTGGACCGTTTCAAACCAAGACCGCGGCGGCTTTCGTTGTTGTGTTTAGCTCGACATTAGCTGGAGAGCAAAAGAGCATTCTTCTGTACTTAAACGTACTTAATGTGTCCAGTACGACCGTCAGGTGAGTGTTTCTGTTGAGTTATATCCCAGGTGAGATTACAGATCTGTTTTTAGGCGTGTTTTCACACAGATTAAACTGATATTTGTTGAACTACGCTACGAATTGTTATCAGTTGACAGGTGCTCCTCCTGCTGCTGCTAGTCAGGTAACGTTTTTTTTTTCTTTAGCTAACATGCTAGCTAGCTTTGTGACACAGCGCGACAGAAACAACGTAAAATAATTTGACCTGCAGTGGCACGAAGCTTTCTAAAGGAGCAATGAAGTTGTGTGAGTTTTTATTTTGTTGTATTTAAATAGACAGCGACAACAAAACGTTAAAACTTTATCTCGTTAATAAAAAGCACCAGGGACACCTTGTTAGTAAACGGCTTTCAGGTTAAACCCGGCGAAACAACTGTTAGCTAACAAAGCAGTTGTTTGGTGAATTATCTGTTTACCGAAACCAGGTCTGAGGTACCAGCTTTGTTTTTAGAAGGGCGTGGTGTTTGTTAACATGTTGACCAGAGTATCACCCATGAATATCTAAGCATTTACACTAACACGTAATACTGATTTTAAGATGACGTATTTTTAAATAATCAGTTTGATTAAATTGGAAAAGCTGGCATCATGAAATATGTACCATACACCGATCAGCCACAACATTAAGACCACTGACAGGAGAAGTGAATAACATCTAAAGCATCTTGTGACAGTTCATTGTTCTGCTGGGAAACTTCTGGACCTGGCTTCATTCATTGATGTGGATGTTACTTAGACATGTAGCACCCACCTAGACCAGACCAGGCACCCCCACCCCATAGCAATGACACTCCTTGATGGCAGCAGCCATCCCCAGCAGGATGCAGCCACAAAAACACTTTAGGAAGAAGAACAGCACAAGGTGTTGACCTGGCCTCCACATTCACTAGATCCCAGACTGATCAAGTATCTGTGGGATGATCCACAGAGGCCCCTCCCCTCAAAGACCCCCCCACTAACAACAGGACACCCTCAGAAGACTCTCAGACGGCTCCTTTGACCATGTTGATTTAATTTTCATTTTTGTGATCATGCATTGCAGGATGATGGAATCATCCCTGAACTACAACCCTGACAAACAGGAGCAGGTAGAGGTTGACGGTTTGAAAAGAGATCCGTCGTTGGAGTTGAGCACCTTACCAGACTCGCAGGTAAACGCAGGAAATGGAAAAATAGAGGCATAGTTTGCCCTGCATTGTTCTTTTTCCAATATGCGTCAAACTGTGTGTATGTTTGCAGCATTCCTGCATCGAGGAGAGAGAGCACCTTCAGGTCTACCTCCGAATCCGCCCCTTCACCTCAGCAGAGAGCAGTAATGGAGAGTCACAGGTGACAAGAATAATTGATACGTAATTGAGGTTTCCTCTTTAGTTTTTAGCCGTCTTAACGTGTTTTTTTTTGTCTCTTGTCCGTTATCAGGACTGTGTTACCATTGAGCCTCCTGAAACAGTTCTCCTGAAGCCTCCCAGTTTGTCCCTCTCAGCGAGACTTAGCTCTGACAAATCACTCCCTCAGACTGGACAGCGCTTCCAGTTCTCTCAGGTTGGTGTTTCCTGATGGACGTTTTCTTTGTATGCCTTCAGAAATATCCATCCACTCAATAATCTGCTGTAATCTAAGATCTAAGATGACTGTAATCCTGATGTTTCCTTCTGTAGGTGTTTGGTCCTGAGACAACACAGAGTGAGCTGTTTGGTGGGACTGTAAAGAATCTGGTTAAAGATGTTCTTGAAGGAGGAAACTCTCTGGTCTTCACTTATGGAGTCACAAATGCTGGGAAGACCTTTACGTTCTTGGGTAGAGTACAGTTCCTCATGTGTTTAAGTTTCCATTTAATAAAACCTGTTAAATCCAAACGGTTAGTCTTGCAACTGTTCCTCTCTTCTATCCTCATTTTGCAACCTTATGCTTTAACTTGCACAACAAAAAAAGAGCGAGTCTTACAACGAGTCTTTTCAATATGCTTTTGTTACTCAAGGTCCAGACACCGATGCTGGTATCCTACCCAGATCTCTGGATGTAATCTTCAGCAGTATCGATGGACGGGTTTTCCCGGGGATGAGCATCAAGCCTCATCGCTGTCAAGAGTTCACAAGACTCACCAGAGAGAAACAGGCTGAGGAGACGCTGTTCAAGAAAACCCTCCTCAGACAGCTCAAAGAGGTAGCAACCTGTCTGAGCAGCATGTTATAAGAGCAGTGGCTGAAGTGCAGTGAGATGTGTTCAGGGACTGTGCTGCAGAGCTCCATCCACGGATGGTTTATTAGTCCCAAAAAGAATAAATAGAAATAAAACATAACGACTGGCTGCTAGTTTCTCTGATTAGCATCGTTGTGAAGCGTGGTTTCATTTCTGGGGAGGTGCCCGTCAGGCTGTGGTGCTAGGGTCTGTGTAGGTTCAGTGCCGTCGCCGTAGACCGCCTATTAGATGGGTCAGTGTGTTGTGGAGTAGGTTAGAGGAGTTGTCAAGGATGGTCCTTCCCATGTCATCCTCTCTGACTCTGACTCTGTGTTCAAAGAGTCCAGCTCCACCGCTGCAACCTCGTCAGATACAGATCAGTCCATAGTGATAAAAATCCATTCCTGGTCTTAAGGCTTGTACCTTTTTAAAGTGGACTCTATAAACTCTGAATTAACAGTGGACGATATGTTAAAATGTGCAGATAATTCTTTCTCGAACAGTTTTTGCTCTTGTGTTAGTCACTACTGCTTCTTTTTTTTCTATTTAAATAAACATGTTTGTCATTTACTTATCACAGAATGTAACTGTTGTTTCTGAATAATTTTTAACACATTTGTTCTTTGCCTTTTTAGAGTGACAAAAGCAACGTCAGCCTGTTGAACTTGACCAATAAGACTCTTCTTGAAGGTAAGATATGTGGTCAGACATTATTCGTTTAGTTCTTCTGTAGATTATTTTGATGTTACCCTGCCCTATTCTTTCTGTGCGTTTCCTGCAGGCTCCCCCATGCTCGGCACCAATGCAGCAGAGGATAAAATCAGCATGGAGCTGGAAACAAACACTACGTTCTCAGTTTGGGTTTCTTTCTGTGAAATCTACAACGAGAGCATTCATGATCTCCTGGAGGTCGTCCCCAGCGGAGCCCCGAGAAGGACGGCACTGCGCCTGTCGCAGGATGTCAAGGGCAACGCCTTTGTCAAAGGTCTGAAAACACAAAACTTATCTTTAAATGGATGGCAAACTTTGTAGGACATTTATAAAATCAACAGAAGAAGTAGAAATGGCTGAAAAACTCTTCCTCCGTAGCCAAGCATAAACACTGAAGTCACTCGTTTGTGTGCGTTTGCCCTCAGATCTGCGTTGGGTTCAGGTGAATAGTGCTGAAGAGGCTTACAGGGTCATGAACCTGGGCAAGAAGAACCAGAGCTTCTCCTCCACTCGACTCAATCATCTCTCCAGCAGGAGGTGAGGACCACAGCCGGTGCAAAAGTCAAATGAATTTACTGTCTCTGACAATATGAAAATGTCAGATTTATTATACTTTGACTGCACAAACATGTTTGAAATGAATGACCGTCGCCTGTTCCTACTGTGCCTAAAGGAGAGTAGTCTGTATCTGTAGTATGTCTGAGCTTACAAGAAACACATTTCTTTTAATATTCAGTTTTGTTCAATCCAAGTCCCGATCTGATCTTAAATGTCCTAGAGTTGGTCTCCTGTCGATTCCTTAAGTCTTAGGTTGTCTGAGATCAATGTAGTGTGGAGAGATGATTAAACGTTAGAATGAGGATTGTGGTTATTGTGACAACGTTGGAGACAAACGACGTTGGCGACGTTACAGTGTCACTGATTTGATAGAATAAATGTAATATTGATCAGGGTAACACAATTATTACAAACTAAAGATTCCTCCAGACAGTCTGGTCATGACAAACCTGGACTGAACACTTTTCTCTACCTTTTAATCATGGCTAAACTGAAGAATGCAGCACACCTTTAATCACTTATTAATTAAAAGTAAATGTGTTTGAGTGGCTGCTTGTCGGTGTATAAAGATACTGAGATATGTGTTTGATTTTCGCTCTCTTGTTTTTTACAGTCACAGCATTTTCTCCATTCGAATTCTGAGGATTGAGGATACGGGACCGTTACCAAGGGTCCACACGGTCAGCGAGTGAGTGACACCTTAGCTTTAACTGGAACATACTGTCTTTAACCCGTTTAGCTAAGTCTGCACAGATCATTTAGTCTGTGTTACAGTTGTACGTGTGTTAAAATGACACTAAAGCTTGATTTGATTTGATATATCTGTGTTTTGTTCTCTCCAGACTCTGTTTGTGTGACCTGGCCGGCTCTGAGCGTTGCGCCAAGACCCAGAATAAAGGAGAGCGTCTGAAAGAGGCGGGAAACATCAACACATCGCTGCTCACTCTGGGGAAATGCATCAGTGCACTGCGACACAATCAGCAGGCCAAGTGAGACTTTTACTTCTCTCTCTGTCTTAAATAAGAAAAAAAAAAACTGATCCTGAGTTGATTCCGGTCGCTGCTGCAGCTTCAAAGTGAAAATATGATGAAGCTAACTCAGTCTGTTCCCTCGCTCAGGCTGCTTCAGCACGTTCCCTTCAGGGAAAGCAAGCTGACCCACTACCTGCAGGGCTTTTTCTGCGGCCGAGGTAAAGCCTGCATGATCGTCAACATCAACCAGTGCGCCTCCATGTACGACGAGACTCTCAACGTCCTCAGATTCTCTGCCGTGGCTCAGAAGGTTCCTACCTTTTTTACAGTTCCATCTCTGTGGGGAAACTGTATGTCAGTAAATAAACATGCACATCTTAGGTTATTTATTTTATTTGTTCTTTTTTTATTTTTAGGTCGTAGTTCTATCTTCCAGACTCCTTCCCATCTTGCCGCAGAGGTCCACCAGTGAGGTATCATTCATCGCCAACAATGCTGAGAGGAAGGCTCTTCGGAGCAGCAGGAGGAGCTCCCTGATTGGCTGGGAGAGCAGTCTGGAGGATGTACAGGTGTGAAGTCATGGTTATACTTTACTACCTTATTATAGTGCTGTATTTATCTCCATTCTGTTATTAAAACATTGTTTGCAGGAGGATGAGGACGATGAGTATGAGGAAGAAATGAGCCTGATGGAGGACACCTTGGATCAGACTGGCTGTGAAGATGATGAAAACGATGAGAAAGTTCTCATCTGTAAGAAGACGTACCAGGTTAGTTCATTTTAGTTTCATGAAACGCTTTAACAAAGAGGTTTCCTCTCGTTGCTTCAGATACCTTTGGTCCAGCTTGGCCTTTGGAAGTAGGAAGTCTTATAACAATGAGGTTGAAAATCTGTTTTTGTGCCGTTCCTCAGAGGCAGGTGGCGCTGTTGAAGCAGCTGCAGGTCCAGTTGAAGAAGGAGCGAGCTGAGAGCCTGCTCATGGAGGGACAAGTCAGGCAGGAAATCAGCACCGAGTTCTCCGAGCTTTTCTCTGAGATGCAGAAGGACTACGAGTGAGACGCTTTGTCGTTTATACAAATCTCCAGTGAAGCTTTGATGACAGATGTTTCCAAAAAGAATCTATAACCGTGTTTGTGTTTGGCTCAGTGACCGCCTGGCGAGGGAGAGAGAGATCATGGAGGAGCGAGCGGAAAGGAGGATGGAGATTCTGAAGAATCTGTTTGATAAAATGGCTGCACCCGGAACCAGTCAAGAAGTACAGGCCATGGTAACGCAGTCTTTCTGTTTCTTAGTCCATAAACTGCGTGTGAAATGTTTTGCTTTCTAATATCTGTCTACTGACACATGCACAACCAGGTTGAAAGGACTTAATTTGCTCTGGAACTAATGAAAAGTTTAACCAAAGAGTTTGGAAGCCACAAATAATCAACAGTCAGACAGATTGAAGACGACAGGAGTGGTCCACCAACAAAGATCACTCCATGATATTCTGAGAGGAACCAGAGGAACCCAGGGGAACTTCTAAGCAGCTAAAGGCCTCTCTCTCATTGGCTGATGCTAATGTTGATGAATCCACTGAACAACCATGGTGTGATGGACAAAGACACTGCTCTCCAAGAAGAACATTTCTAAACATCATGTGGACAAGACAGAAGACTACTGGGACAATGTTTAGTGGACAGATGAGACCAAAGTAGAATAGTTTGGTTTAAATGAGATGAAGCATCAGAACCTCATCCCTCCATCAAACATGGGGGTGAAGCTAATGTCCTGGTTTGGGCCTGTTCTGCTGCATCTGGACCAGGACGCCTTGTCCTCATTGATGGACCAGTGAAATCTAAAAGAAAATGTCTGCTTGTGTCTTTACTGGTGCAGGACACGGGCTTGGATTCCACCGATGCGTCTCATTCCTGTCGAGGTTCAGGCCGAGCCGGGCCTCGGGTGGACATGACGGCTGTAGAGGAGCTGGAGAGGAAGGTGCTGGAACTGAATAAACAGCAGCAGAACGTCCAAGAGCACAAAGGTAAAAAGACACAGGTTCATCAGTTTATGGATTGTTTCTGCACATATGGACTCATAGAACCAAACAACTCAAAGCTTTAGCATCTCAGAATGAAGGCTGTGGGTTCTAACCTGCTGACTGGCGTCTTTATGAGGATTTTACATGTTCTCCCTTTGACGGCTGTGTTTCCTCTCACATAGACATGCATGTTAGGTTCATGTGAGTATGAATGGTGTCCCTCTATAGCAGGGGTATCAAACATACGGCCCGCGCCCCAAAACCAGCCCGCCAGAAGAGCTAATCTGGTCCGTGGCATGAATTTGCAAAGTGCACACAACACTGCAAAGAAGCTGTTCCTATTAGTGAGAACCAGAACAGGACAGCAGATGGCAGTAGTGCGCCAAAATTGTTCTTCTGTTTTTTAGGTTGTTCATAAAATGTTTTGTAAAAGAATAGTTCATTAAATGTAAACACTTTTCTAATGGACTTCTTTGCACCAAAAGGAAAACCTGAACTAAAATGAGTTTGACATCCCTGCTCTAGAGGATAAATGCATTTCAGTCACAATCAGCTCCACGTATATTAATTTATTGAACAGAAAACTATTGTTTGTTGCAGCTTTAGTGTTTATTCATTGTCTAATATGTACATTTATGCCTTTAACTGCATGGTATTGTTCTTAAACTGATAAATGTCAGGTGACATCTGTTTTTATTCTCCAGCCCGTAAACTTGAGGACGAGGAGAAGACGAGGCTTCTCTCTCAGCTCCGGGACAAGTCCTCAGAGGTCGCCCGGCTACAGAAACAAGTGGACGCCCTGCAGAAGACGGCTGAGCTGAACTCACAGAGCTCACATGAGGGAGAGCAGCTGCAGGTGAGAATCCTCCAGAGCACCTAGCCGGGAGCAGGTGTGGAGCGTACAGAAACGTCCTCAGTGTCCCAATAACTCTGAGCGGGTGCAATCTGAGCTTAATGAGTATTCCTACGATGTCAGGGAGTTCATTTTCTTCTGCACGCTCATGTCTGTGAAGGTTCAGGGAGTTCAGTCAGGGATGTTTTCACAAGCTCTACTGCTTAAACCCCAGGCTGCGTTGAAAGATGTGTCACTTGTAATATTCAGACTCGCACAGACTGTATTCATCCTCAGGGGACGTTGTTTGGTCACAGCAGCTTATTTGTTAAATATTTGAGCGTTATTTCAACTTGTAATGGACGTTGTATGACAATAGAAGAGACTTGTGTCCACAAAAAAGCTTTTATTGGAGTTATATTTAGAACCAGCCCATAAACTGGTGACGGATGGCTTTACTGCGCTCTAATGTCTTTCTCTGGTAATTGTTTTTTATCAGGAAATAACAACTGATTTTTCAGTCTAAGCTATAGTCGTTTTGGAAATTAAATGAAAGTTGCTCTCCTTCTTCAACCAGGAGGCCCTGGCTGCCCTCGAGGAGGAGAAGAAGGCCAGAGAGGACGCTCTCTCAGCTCTGGAGTACCAGACTAAAGGTAAAGAGGAGGCTTTGGCGTCCTTGGAGGAGGAGAGGAAAGCAAGGGAGGAGGTTGTTGCCACGCTCGAGGAGCTGAGGCGAAGTAAAGAGGAGATGCTGGCGTGCCTCAAAGAAGAGAAGAAAGACAAAGAGGACGCCGTAGCAGCTCTGGAAGCTGAGAGGAGAGCTAAAGAGAGGATGGCTGCCACGCTCACAGAAGAGAAGAGGAGCACAGAGGAGGCACTTGCTCCTGCTGCTGCTGCTGGCAAAGAGGATGCTGAGTCTGGTCTCAGGCTGGTTGAGGAGAGAGAGAAGAGGCAGCAGGAGGGGGATGCCCTTCGACTAGAACTTAAAGAGATGGCCGATAAGCTGGAAGCCACAGAACGTCAGGTGAGCCGCAGTATCATTTAAAACCTCCCATTTGTTTCGTTAAATACTCTTTGTGCTAAATCACTTAATGAAACTTCAACATCCACATGACCACAGGTCACCAGTGAGACGGAGAGAGCTGAACAGGCTTTAATCCAGCTACAAGCTGCTCAGACACAACTGGACCAAAACTCCAAGGAGATCCACGAGAAATCCTCCCTGATCGACGCCCTCAAGCAGGACGGTGAGCGACTAAAACAGGATGTGACGAGCACAGCAGTGTCATCTGATGGAGTCACAGATCAGCTAAGACGAGAGGTGTCAGACCTCACAAAGAGTCTGGCTGAGGAAAAGGAGAACGGTGAGATCAAGCAACGACAAATCCTGGAGCATGAGCGCGAGCTGGAGCAGATGAAACGTCAGCTGAAAGACCAGCAGCTGGTCTCTGATCAGTTCACTGAGAAGCTGAATCAGCAGCTAGAGGAGCTGAAAGGGAAGCTTGAGGAGAAAGAAGAGAGGAGCTCCTCACTGGAGGAGCTCAGGCGTCAAGAACAGGCTTCCAAGGAAGAGGTAAAACAGTGGAGAGAAAAACTTGAGGCGCAAACGCAAGCCTCAGAGAAGCAGCTGGAGCAGCTCAATGAGAAGCTGCGAGAACAGGAAGTGCTATCACTGCAGCAGCTGGAAGAGTTAAAACGCAAACTGAGTGAACAGAAAGACGCTTCCAGCCAAGTGGTAGACGACCTTAAGGAGAAGCTCAGCGAGCAGGAGAAAACTACAGAGCTGCTCAAGGCTGAACTAGAAGAAGTTAGGTCCAACGGTTCAGCCGGTTCCTCTAGCTCTGAGGCTGAAGAAGACCTCAAGAGGCTGAACTCTGACCTCCAGGCTGAGATCGTGTCCCTGAGAGCTCAGGTTTCCAACATGGAAGAAGCAAAGGAGTCGGGTTTAGAGATGGAGCTGAAAGAAAAGGAGAGACGGCTGGAGGAGGTGGAGAAAGCCTCCGCACAGAGAGAGGCCGAGCTGCAGAGCAAGCTGCAGGAGAAGGAGGCGCAGATCTCATCCCTGCAAAAGAGCCTGAAGAAGGCGCAGGAGGAGCGGGAAGAGGAGGAGCGGCAGGCGGTACAGGAGGCCCGACAGAAGGAGGTGGAGCGGCGCAGGGAGCTGCTGGCTGTGGCGCACGAGGCCATCGCTCAGAAGGAGGCAGAGCTGGAGAAGAGGGACGAGGAGATCAACAGGTAGTCTCTTCTAGTACATCCTTTCACACCAGACTGGATTAGTTTCACCTGAGGACGTCCTGTGAATCTACGTCTGTGTTTCTTGTGACTTATTCACACAACTACATCCTTCATAATTCTGAAGAGAAGAGGCAGAACTAAGCTGCGAGTCAAACAAAACCCTCATATCACAGAGATGTCTTAAATATTATTAAAGTTAAAGGTGGATTGCTTAAACACACTACCTTTATTCTTCCCTGTGTGACACTTTTAGTTTCTTCACTTACCTGAGACTCTTGATATTAAAGTCATTCCTCAACAGGATTAAATACGTTCACTTCCCTTAGTATTGTAATAGTCAGCTGCTGGTTTCCTTGTTATATTTCATGGCTTTAATATTTAGTTTGGTAAGTAATGTGAAATGCAGCCTGAACTGTATTCATTCATATTTGATGGCTGCAGCTCCCTCTTACCTGTCCCTGGAGGGGAAGTAGTTTAAAAGCTTGCACTTAGAATTATTTTTATTTCCGCGTAGACGTCAATCAGAGCCAAAAAATAAATCTAAACTTTTATTTTACAAACCCATTTTCTTTTGTGTCCATGTACAGTTTTAATCCAGCCGCTGTATTAAAACCTACCGGCCCCAGGTTGATGTGATTTTTTTTACTTCACTCTTTTAGACTAAAAGAAAACGGCAAGCAGGACTCGGAGAAGGTCAAGAGCCTCAGCGCCGACCTCCAGAGGAAAGAGGACGACTCTTCAGACCTCAGAGAGAAACTGGCTGATTATAAGAAGCAGATCCAGCAGGTCCAGAAGGAGGTACGTGTTGTTAAATGTCAATATATTTCATGCAACAAATAAAACTGTAAATCCATGTGAAACAGATTGAATGTTTTGTTTTCTTCTGCAGATTTCAGCCATGAGAGAAGAGGAGAAAGCTCTGAGGCAGAAGCTGACGGAGGCAGAGAAAGCCAAGAAGCAGCTTCAGTCTGACCTCGCCAACAGAGACAGAACCATCCAGCAACTAAAAGTGGTACAAAAAAAAAAACACAATCTGCTTTTCATCACACTCAAACCTCCTGGGATTTTCTCCTTGCTTGCTCTCATCCTGTGCACCAGTTAGACGTCGAGCAGCGGTGCCTTGGGATATTAACGTGTCAATTTAATTCTCTCTCGTCATCGACTCGTTTTCTTCTCCCTCCAGGAACAATCTTCAAATGCAAAGTCAGACGAGACGCTGCAGCTCTACCAGAAGGCCTGCAAAGGTAAAACACGCAGGGAGGAAACAGGCCTCTTCCCATTCTCTTTTCTCCTAAAACTAAAACACCTGAATGACCACAACAAGAGGAATACTGTTCTCAGGGACCTTCACGGTTTAGTACCTGCTGATAAATGTGGAGGCTGCATGTAAAACCTTCATTCTGCATCAGGTGGCTGACGGTGTTTGTTTGTGTTTGTTTGTTTGTAGACCTGGAAGCCAAGGAGCGCGTGATGGAGGACATGCGCTTGGCTCTGACGGAGCAGGAGGAAACGCAGGAGCAAATGGAGCAGGTGCTGGAGGAGAAGCTCGACAACATCCATGAGCTCTCCAGCGGTAAGAGAGAGAAATCAGAGGAAGAAGAAGAATACACATTTAATAGAGCCGTCTGAACACATGCACACATTTTTATCTTCAGATTTGGTGCAAACAATCAACTTAGACGTGGCGACAGCCTTATCAAAACAGTCTCTCACAGTAGGAGGCAGGTTTAGCTATAAACTCTACACTAGATTGGTATAAACTCACATTTGCATGGTTGACAGGATATATGTACAACCAGACAAGCTTAGACAAGCATTTCCCAGCTCCCTACCATATGGACACTCGCCTGTAGTCTAATCTCCTTACGAGAGACCATGAGATGTTACATTAAACTTGCAACAACACTTTTTAATACTGAATAAAACCAAAATCAAGTAGAAGTTATCTAAAGGTTAACTGAAAGCAGTTCAGTTTGCTGAAACTAGTGTCCTGATTGTTCTCTGGACTATTTTCAGAGGTGGAGAGACTGAAAGCGATGCTGTTGCAGCAGGACGGTGGAAACAAAACACACCGTCTACTCGACAACCCGTCGGACGAACTCAAAGAGGCCAAGAAGGAATCGGCTCGCGCCCAGGAGAGCTTGAAGGTACCGATCCTTCTTAGATAAGGGACACATAATGGGGCTAACTTCCCATAGGAGCATTGATTAATAATGGAGAATAAAGTCAGTGAAGAAATTATTTAACTTTCTTAGAGAAAAAGGAAAGTACAGTTTAATGAGAACCACAAAGACTGAAAGTAATTCCACATGCAGACAGCTTTCAGACATCTTTTTCTTTTTCTTTTCCCTGACAGATGTTCACTGAGAAACACCAGGGTGAACGCAGGAAGTGGCTGGAGGAGAAGCTCTCCTTGATCGGCCAAGCCAAAGAGGCAGAGGAGAAGAGGAACCAGGAGATGAGGAAGTATGCAGAGGACAGAGAGCGCTACACTCGACAGCAGAACCAGCTGGTAAGAAAGAGGATGACGTGCAGACGTGCTACCTGAAACATGAGAACGTGTTTTAATCTGATGAAGACGTTCAGCTTACGATCTAAAACAGCTATACTCAGCAATACTCCTGTTTTACACTTTCTGCATTTCTTCTCACACATTCACATTCCCCTCCTCTTTTTTTCCATCAGGAGTCCCAGCTGAAGGAAAAGGAGCAGACTATGGAGAAGTGGAGGAAGGAGAGGGACACTCTGGTATCAGCCCTGGAGGTCCAGCTGAAGAAGCTCCTGTCCAGCCAAGTGGAGAAAGACAAACTCATCCAGCAGCTACAACAGAACAACCCCCAGCCCACGCCACCAGAGGTCAGTGTAACATAGAGATGATGAGACGACGTAAAGTCAGACAGGAATGAATAAACCTGACTGAAGACGGTCGGCTAAGACACAAGATATAAAGATATATTTGAATCATTTCACTGATTAAATGAAACAAAACATAAATCAGCCAGAAGAGAAGAACAATTACTAAATCTGGATTTAATGCTCCAGGTTATTGAGTTGATTTACCGTTTAGATGTGATGTAATGGGAGAGCTGGATGATTTTATTAACCAAAGAAAAACATTCCTGGACTCCTGCAGGAAGGAAGCCCTCGTCCAGTCAATCAGCGTCGTTAATAAGGAGACATATCTCTGTCCTGCTGCTCTCACACTTTGTCCTCGCAGAGCTTTTGTTTTTCTTCCCTATAACATCATTTCCTCCACTGAGCTCTCCCCCAGGGCTGCAACGATTCACCAAATCAAACCAGTCTGTATTGATTTATTAATGTGTGGCGACAGCACTGCAGGTCGTTTCTATGCAGGCTGAAGACATGAAGGACGAAGTGTGAGGGAGGGAAATAATCCAAGCTGCAGAGCGACTCATACGAGGATAATTGAAAACATTGTTTTAAATAATTCTAGGATGCAGCTGTGGTTTTAAAAATGACATGCTGTCCTACTCTGTGATGCCTCATGCTGGGAACAAACCAGGAAGCAAAACGTGTTTTAATAGACGGCCAATTACCTGATGCTGACATGTGGGTGTCACGTTGATGGGAGAATCAAATTAATTCAGAGCAATAAGCTCTGGTGAATCTTTGCTCTAAAATGAGTGGAACACCTCTCTGACACGGCCACGACGGAAAATGACTTCAGGTAGATTAACTGAACTAGACGACAGGTAGACCAAACTGATGGCCAGATTTAAAAATCAGTGTTTGATGTCAAGAAACAAATCTGTTTTTATTTGATCAGTTAAATTTTAGAACCAATCTGATTATTAGATGATGAAAATAATTAGTTTACTGTCAGATAATTATTTGACTAAGTTGTACAGCTCTATTAGCACAACACCACTCCATACCACCACTGATCAGCCACAACATTATGACCACTCACAGGAGAAGTATCTAAGGTGTAAGGCCGGGCATACACTGTGCGATATTTTAAATCCTTTGACTCAGCTCCATCTCAAACTGCACGACTAGATCGCTGAGTTCAAAAGTTCACAGCCTACGATTCATGTTCTCACACTATACGGCCTGATGCTCTGATGCGACGTGACTGCTCACACTATACATCCACATACCACACGTTTTTGCAACGGCAAAAAGAAGTAGAAGAAGAAGAGGAGGAATCTGGAAGTAGGAGACGCGCATCCAAGTTGTTTTGACGTAACTTCAGCGATTGCTCATGATCTTTGTGAGAGGTTGAGGCAAATCGACTTGTGGCGCTGCTTCTACTGTGAGATACCTTCATGAGGAGCGACCAGGACAAGTTTGATTTTTTTACCCCACGTATACTGCACGAAGCACAACATGCGATTGAGACAAAATTCGGCCTGATTCAAAAAAAGTGGAAAATGGTGGCTTAAACCATCTTGTGACAGTTCAATGTTCTGCTGGGAAACTTCCGGACCTGGCTGCATTCATTCATGTGGATGTTACTTAGACATGTAGCACCCACCTAGACCAGACCAGGCACCCCCACCCCATAGCAATGACACTATTTGACGGCAGCAGCCATCCCCAGCAGGATGCAGCCACAAAAACACTTTAGGAAGAAGAACAGCACAAGGTGTTGACCTGGCCTCCACATTCACTAGATCCCAAACTGATCAAGTATCTGTGGGATGATCCACAGAGGCCCCTCCCCTCAGAGACCCCCCCACTAATCAGAGATACAGGCTGGTCACGTCACTGTTTAAAGTGTCCTGTTACTTTTCATCTTGTATAAGCTGCACGTCTCGTTCATTATATCCAGTCTGCACTATAACGTATTAGGATATAACCAATGTCTTAATGTTGAGGCCAAGTATCAAATGCAAATAGCATTTAAACAGTTTAATTGTTGTAGCTCTGGATAACACACACGTGTCCATAAATGTCCTGTTACAGGATGATAAGAGTGGTCCCAGCGTGGCAGAGCTGCAGGCCGCTCTGTCTGAGAGGGAGGAAGAGATCCTGAGACTGAACCAGGAGCTCAAGGCTTTAACAGACAGACAGACGGACACGCTCACACAGGTCAGTGAATATATGTGTATATATATCTCTGTATATGTACTGGACCTAGAATGAGAATGTTTTGGTGTAAAATAACCACCCTTACTGAAAGGAAGCTTTTAAAGATTTGTGGTTTAACCTTCACCAGAGGACAGCAGCATCGCTCATTTTGAGTTTATATCTCTTATAATGTGTTTTTCTGGTGAATCTAAATATTCAGACCAACACTGAGAATGCTCGTACAATAGAAAACGCTTGTCCATATGTTTGCCATCTTCTCTTTGCCTTTTGCTTTATTTATTCATAGATTGTCTTCATTCAAAATGAACTAAATGTGAGTGTAACTTTACAACAATTTGAAAAAAGGTTGGCTTGTTGTTTTTTTTTTTTTTTTGAATATTGACATTGCCAGAATGAAACTTAACAGATTTAACAGCCTGAAGGACTGAAGGACTGGAGGAGATAATGTTCTCTGAGATAACTTAGTCAGAAACAGAAGCTATGGTTGAACCTGGTAGATAGTGTGGATGTTCATTATCTCATTATCTCATTTTTCCTGCAGCAGACTAAAAGCAGTGAGAACCCTGCAGCGTTGGTGGGGAAACCCCAGCAAACCGAGGCTATTAGCAGGACGTCTGGAAGGAGGGATACCAGGGCGTCAGTCACCAGTCAGGTAAGCTCACAGCTGTGTAGTACGCCTCAGATGCAGGACATTTCCCAGTGAACCAGTTTCTGATCAGACGGGACCGTCCTGCAGAAATTAAACGTCAGAGAGATTCAGACACTGCTGCGTTCGAGGACTTCCTGTCCTTTCTACTCTTTAAAACTCCAGTAACCACATATAAGCCTGGACTGAGAGTGAAGTGATCTATATGGTCCTATGAGGTCTTTAAGATGAAACAGAGCCAGGCCTGTTAGAGGCTTGTATATCAGGAGGAGGATTTTAAATTTTACAGGGAGACAATACATAATGATCTCTCTTGTTAATTCCTGTCAGCGCTCTTACTGCAGAATTTTGACTCTGAGGCTTTTTAAAGAGCTATTTGTACGATCTAGTGATAATAAATTACAGTAATCTTCCTTCCTGAAAGAAATCAATCCATGAACTAGTTTTTCAGCATCACTCTGAGACAGGATGTTCCTAATTATGATGACGTTAAACAGATGAAAGGAGGCAGTCCTGGTCGCTTGCTTTGTTTGTGAATTAAAGGGGATATCCTGCTCAGATTAGATGTTACGTTAACTCACCGGCTCATGTTGTGGGAGTTTTAGTTTTTCATTTTAAGAACATCCGTGGGTGGTGAAACTCTCATGACTCAGGGTCTGGAACAACCAGACGTTTTCCAGACACGTTGTCTTTTGGACAGACTGTTATTTCTTCACTTTTGATTCTGTTCGTATTAGAGTTAGTCAGTGTTTGGTTGGGTCACTCTTTTCCTCTGTAACAGCACCAGATCTCATTGAGAAGAGCTCCATGAAGAACTTTCCACAGGTCTTCATGTTCAGATCTGTCCGTCTTGTTCTTCTGCATATAGCTGTTTATGTCTCCGTCTGTCTGGGCCTTGTTTTCCTGCGCTGCATCATCACACAAACATCGCCAAGTATTAGAAGTAGTGCAGGAGTCTGCGTTCTTCTTCAAAGGAGCTCAGATTCTGACTACATCACCTGATTCCATTTTCAGAAACACAGCTGCAGCCTTCAAAAAGGCTTCAAATGCTTCAAATGCCTGTACCTGTCTCCAGCCCTCAGGCCACATATTTCAAACGTTAACTCAGTATTACAGAGCATCTGCTGACTGACTGACTCCTCCTCCTCCTCCTCCTCCTCCTCCTCCTCCTCAGTGAAGCCTGTACCAGCAGCCTGGTGGGTTCTGCCGGCTCTGAGCTCATGGCTCTACTTGACATCTAGCGCTTTCAAAGGGAAGTTGGTTTGATGAGTCTTTTATCTGCTGCCCCTTGACAAACAGTGATCCTGGACCCTCAGCGTTGCAGCTTTTCAGCTTTAATATAAAGAAGGAATCTATTTCATGTGTGTGATGCAGAAAATAAGAGATAAGAGACAAACACGTCCATTGAGTTCCTTCAGTTTTTATACTGTGCTGAAGATGAAGTTAGCAGCAGGTTGAACAAATGTAATAAACGGTAAACACCTCAGAGATCTGGGCTTCTATGGATTTACATGTGGTTGGAAGAAACTATCGGCCTCAGTGGAGCTGAGTGAAAGAAGAACCTGAACCAGGCTGCTCTCTGTCTGGATGTCATGCTGTTGTTCTTTCTTTTATTCTTTCTGGGATACTTTCTCATCTTTTAGCGATGCTTTCTTTTCTTTCTTCTAACTTTTTTTTTTGGATTCTGTCTTTCTTTGTTTCTTTCTACGATGCCTTTATTCTTTCTTTCTTTCTTTCTTTTTGGGATGCTTTCTTTTTCTTTCTTTCTTTCTTTCTTTCTTTCTTTCTTTCTTTCTTTCTTTCTTTCTTTCTTTCTTTCTTTCTTTCTTTCTTTCTTTCTTTCTTTCTTTCTTTCTTTCTCTCGGGGATGCTTTCTTTTTCTCTTTCCTTCTGGGTTGCTTTCTTTTTCTCTTTCCTTCTGGGATGCTTTCTTTTTCTCTTTCTTTCTGGGATGCTTTCTTTTTCTTTCTGGGATGCTTTCTTTCTTTCTCTCGGGGATGCTTTCTTTTTCTCTTTCTCTCGGGGATGCTTTCTTTCTTTCTTAGCAACAGTGACAGAGGTGTGAACACTGTTGTGGCGTCTTGTCATGACACTTTTCTAGTTACAGGCTGACGAGCTTAGACCGGATTGAGTAACCTGACCTCCATATCACGTGTGCTCCCACAGGGCTCAACCGGCTTCCCGTCAGTCCTGGACTCCTCTGAGATTTCCACCGAGAACGGCAGAACGAGTCGCTTTCCCCGGCCCGAGCTGGAGATCTCCTTCAGCCCTCTGCAGCCGAACCGCGTGGCCCTGCGACGCCAGGGGGAGGAGAACGCCGTCACGGTCAAAATCACCCGCTCGGCCCGCAAGAGAAAGAGCGGCGAGATGGAGAAGGTGAGAGCCGGAAACACAAAAAGCAGCTTCTCCACATGTTCGCCCGATGAAACACTTTAATATGGAAACTATGAGCAGATTTAAGATGACGTGGAAGGCCAAACTTTTAATTAACTGGGCATCCTCGTGTCTTCTAGGCTTTGTGGATTCATTTCTAACTATATGTTACGTCAGAGACAAATGGTCCATGTGGAAATATTCCTCGGTATGAAACTGCATTTGTACACCATGTACCCCTCTGTGGTTCCGAAAATAAATCTTCCCTAGACACCTTAAAAAAAAAAGAAAAAAAGACACGAGGCAGAGACGAGATGAGGTTTTGCAGTTATTTTCAGAGCTGATCGTTTTTCACACATGTTCCGTGGAGAAAATATCACAGTGAAACCTTTACCCCAGCTCCCAGCAATCCTGCTCTGGTAGCGTGGTTTTTCTTCTGGATGTGGAACAATAGCAGTCGACAACACCTCTGGGACAGCAGCGGGTAGCTTCTGTGGCCATTGTTTTACGGCGGTGTTATTCAGATATAGCCAGACAAATACAGACATGCCAGAGTCAGTGTCACATAAAAACACATGCCATAACAGGCAATGGAATACATATAAAACATAAGTGCTCAGGTCACATACGATGTTTTGCACGTGCACAAACGCATAAAAATGTTTTTTTTTTTTTCTTCTTGTCTCACCAAGAGCGTTATGACTTTGCCAGAAGCTCAACACGTGCCGTTTATATACCGTGTAGGGAACGTGTGACTAGTAACGAGGTCAACAAGACGCTTCCATCTGTGCCATTTGGAAATGGATTGCAGAGTTTTCACGCTGTGAGCCGGTCAATACTACAAACGTTCTGTGAAACAATGTCGCACGTTGCCTTGGAAACGGGGCCCCGTACAGACCGAAGGGGCTTCCAGACGGGATGACGTTTTAGAAGCAGCACTCCACTGGAGGGTGAACAGTGTAGAGGTCGTTTTCAGGACGCTGTCTCTGACTGGAGTTTGATTTAATGCACAAGGAGCTGTGTTTATGTAAATGTTGGTTTCCGGCTAATGCTTGGGAAGCACTGGCTACCTTAAAGGCATGTGACACATGCAAATATACAAATATTTAAGTATATGTTTTTGCATGTCTTGCATGCAAAAAAACAAAACAACTTCATTAATGTTGATTTTCTCCATGAAAATCGTGGAGAAATTTGGAAAATCTTTAGAAAAGTCAGAAAGTCTTCTTGTACCGTGCATTGACACGCAAGTATTTCAATGAGTGCACTATAAAGGGTTAATAAATGACAATTAAAAAGTCCACGTTGCCTCAGTGAACTAAAAAAAATAAGAATAGAATAATAATAATTGACGCTCTTGAGTAGGGATGTCCTGATCAGTATCAGGGTCGATCCAGACGATGTCAAAATGATCGGATAGGACCAGGCTTTTGTCGTTATTGGTTCTGCCATGAACACAAAACCTTGTCCTGGTAGCTTCAACACTTCAGAAGGTCCTTTGTCTGCTGGTTAAACTCAAATGAGTCAGACAGCAGTTAGTAAATATGGGATTGGATTGAACTGAATGTGGATATGTGGTGAGGTGGTAGTAGTTGATCATCATCCACTCAGTCAAAGGCTGCAGCCAAACAACAACTAACACTGAACGTTTCCTGGAGACGGTGTCAAGGAGAAACATCTTCCAGAGAGGGTTAGGGAGTTTATGGCAGCGTTGCATGAGCAGAGAGAACACAAGGTACCAGCTACCCTCTCCACACTACATTAACTTTGACTGGAAGATTTATTGGACTGAATCCAGTCCACTCTAGGAGAAGACAAGGAAGACAAGGACAGACTTTAGGAAGACACAGGAGACCAACTCTAGGAGAAGACAAGGACAGACTTTAGGACACTACAGGAGACCAACTCTAGGAGAAGACAAGGACAGACTTTAGGAAGACACAGGAGAGGAACTTAAGATCAGATCCAGACTCTGTATTTTATCTGTTTCTAAATATTTTTTAATCTGATCACAGAAACAGAAGGTAAACTGTTCTTGGCAGTTATTCCTGTGAAGCCTGCAGCACCGTTAGTAAGAACATGCATGTGTACACACCACGTATGACTCTGATTAATCATTAAGGAGCGACATGCATCCATCCTCCCACAGCTTTGATGATGCACACGTACAAACACAAACACACATCACCCCAGAGAGCACATTAAACAAGCTTCCCACTCGTAGGTACACGAGGTCGAGCGCAGTTCACTTGTCACATCGCTCTTCTTCTTCTCTCATCGTCAACTTGTTCGAGACATAATTTACTTTTCCCTCTTTTAAAAAAACTTTATGAACACATACCGTGCCAGCGTAGAAAGGAATGCCAAAAATATGAGGGCACTGCAGAAACTTTATTTTACGCATCTTATTTTCAACTGGATATCCAACATGTTTGCTCGGCATAGAAGAGCTGTGTCTTGGGTACTCATGTTATATATCATAATTATTGCAGTCTGACAGTCTTGGCTGCTTGTTGCTCATGTAAACCGTGCATAGTCCTACTTCAACCTAATCTCCTGTGGCAGTGTGCATGGGAGGTGCTGATACGAGTGCTGAGGCATGAAAATACCTTATGGACGTAATTCATACTTGCACGTGCTCAGTTTTTCAAGTTTTCAAGTGCGACCTGCAGGTTTAACTGTCTCCTAAATTCATATTTAATCATTCTTGCAAAATGTCCCCTTTTAAAAGCTGCTGCAGTATTTTATCAAGCACATACTCTTCAAAGGCAAAGATTATTTTTAACCATTATTATAAAATATCATCGAATTGTTTTTAAATCGTTGTCAGAAAACATAATTATTAATAATATAAATGTTATTTGCCATGCTCTTCTTTCTGACTCCCTGCCAGTCAAAACAGTGTAGCTGTGCACCATTTATCAAGCTGCTTTGCCCCAAAAGTAAGAAAAAACATTATAAAAGATGACGTTTCTTTACATATTTTGTAACATTGTCTGTAGGTTTGCAAATGGGGTCCACGGCCAGAAGCTAATGCTGTTTGGGGGGCCTTGGCATGGACAGGTTTGGGAACCCCTAGACTCTAGGGAGTACTGTCAGACTATCAGCTCTATGAAATAGTGAATTGTGCACCATAAGTCTTCTTCTGTGACTTTTACATAAATATACATTAGCCAGCTCTCTGTTTATGCTAGACAAGATACAAGACATGACCACACTCCACTAGGGATGTCCCTATGCACACAGTAGTACAGCTGGCCAGGATGCGCTCAATGGTGCCTCCGTTGAACGTGCACATGATATATAGCATCCATTCTTATATTAGCCAACAAAACCTACTAAGGCACTGATTGTTGTTACCGTTGAACGTATCTTCATACCTGTAGAACAGGGGTGTCAAACTGATCTGTGAAAGGACCACTGTCTGCAGGTTTTCATTCCAACCATGCAGCACCCATGGAGTGGGTGGCAAGTTTTTGTTCCAATCAAGCAAGAGGACTCCTTGAATCCTTGACATCTGAAATGACTGTGAAGGCAGTTAAGGGGATTGATTGAGCCAGTCAGGTATGCTGCAGCCCCAGCAGCCCTTTCACGGATCAGTTTGACACCTGTGCTGTAGAACGCGGTTTTAGTTTAAAGATATTTGTCACTGAACTTTAAATTTTACCTTTAGAAGATAAAGAGGATGCAAATTGACTGAATGCAACTTTCCAAGATAATCTTTTCCTGGTTGAGCACGTTAACTGTGACATCTCTCGTCTTGGCGACGTGTTGGCAGATAAGCATTAGCTTCCCATTCTTGCTCAGGGACTTGTAGGCAATATTTTGACAATGATTTTCACACCTCCGATGACGCCAAGAAGCCCTGAATAATTTATGTCACCAAGGGCACGGGTATGAAAGTTAATGGAAACCATCGTGACTACCTGTAGGCTCTCACCGTGTCAGAAACAATAAACCTGGCAAAGCTCAGTGTGTTAAATATTTTAATTTAGTAGAACATCAAACAATCAAATTAATTAACAGTGCCGCATTTTCATTTGTAAAGGGAAGTAACCAGAATTGCAGTTGTTACCTCTTGTAAATGTTCTTGAGGCTCAGTTTCCCAGTTGCATTTGGACTTCATAGTCCAAAGAGGAAGATTGTTTATGAGTTGGCACCAAGAGGAAAGCTATTTGAGAAACTGAATGAGTCAACTGTGTGATATAGCAGCTTAAAACCATTTGTTTACAACATATTGAGACATAGAGGTGATACAGGACGGCGCTTGGAGTTGGCGTTTATCGTTTTTAGTTTTTTTTTTTTTTTTAAGACCTGTGGTACTACCGTATGGAACTGAGATCTGTTTATGGGGATTTGATGGACACAATGGACCCCCAGGGGTACGCAAAGTGACTTAGAGGGTACACGAAACTGAAATTTAAACAGTTTTGTGAGTTTGAGTAAACACTGTGGTTGTTTTCAAGAAGTTTAGCATTTTTTAAAAATCTTTATTTTTCAGGACAACCTTCTGCCCAGTGAAAGAGCAGCCCCACCTTTCACTGGGCCTCATCTGTGTCTTAAAACAGTGAGTGGTTAGAAGTGTGTGAAGACGCGTTGGTGCTGTTTCTCCATGCTGTGACACAAGCTCATTAGATGAAGCATATTGGGCCTTGTTCATGTAACAAGCCTTCCTCCATTGTAACCAGGCTCTTTTGACTCCTTGTAGTCTGCTTTTGAAGCCAGCAGCGGGGCGTATTCATACACGGGTGAAAGCTGTGCGATGAAACCCCAAAGTAATTCCACTAATGACTGCCGTTCTGCTGACTGGGCTGATGTTAGGAGAGAGAGAGAGAGAGAGAGAGATGTGGAGCAAAAACAGAGGGGAGGTAGATTTAATGAGGAGCTCACAGAAAGATGTACGTGTTTGTGTTGAGCACACTTCAGTCAACATTTATACACATAAACACATTCCTCTTTAAGAAGCCGGTACAAAAAAGACTGCCATGGGAAATTCTCTGTGAGTACAAAGTTTTTCTTGACATAAAAATCTCAGCAAACTTTCAAGAGTCCTGAGTTTTTGTAGAGGGAAGGTTTTTCAGTGCCATATGTGACGGTTGCTTTCATTTCATTATGTTTTTATACATGGTGTTCTCTGAGCATCACCTCTGTTATCGCTGATGCAATGACCCAGTTTCCATTTGAAAGTCCACAGAGGTGAACTCAGCTAAACATACAAGAGAAATAATGATACAGAGGATTTGAAGTGTCAAGAGACAACGAATCATGAGTATGAACACATCAGTGACCCTGTCATCCCTCACAGAGTAGCGGGACAGTCGAAGGAGGATGAAGTAATGTCATGTACCCAACAGCAGGAGGGTGCATAGAAAAGAAACGGGGAAGTGGGCCGACGTAAACTGAGAGAAAAGAGTACAAACGGAGGTGTGGGCAGCACAGGAAGAAAATAAATTGCCAGCCAGAGCAGAAGAAAGTGAAATGAAACAAGACTGTGAGGAAGCACTGATGAAGAATGACGGAAGAAGAGAAGGTGGGAGGAAGAGAGGAAATGGCAAAGCGGAAGGAGGAGAATGGGAAGATAAAAGCAGCTAGCTGCCAAGCAGGGATGGAGCTCAGGGAGGTGGGAAGTACCATGGTGAGATGAAAGCGGGAGTTTTCCATGGGAATTCTCAAGGAGCGTAAAGAAGAGCAGAGGAACCTGACACCGCGGTGACGGTTGCTGCTGAGAGAGTTTACAGTAGAGTTGAGTCTAACTGTGCAGCCTGTGCTTAATGTACACATCCATTAACGTGACGTCTCCTTCAGGCTTTAGCTTCATCACGCCCTTTGAAATGTAGATGTGTATTCTTACTGCAGCTCTGCAGACGCGCCGCCATGTTTCATCGTCAGTGAACGATCCAGCCTGGAATTATTAACTCAGATGCATGGTTACTTCACCATGAGGGGAATATACAGAGGATGGACTAATTGGACTCATTGTAGACATACACAGCACTCAGAACAAACACAGTATCACCACTGATCTGTCATATTTATGCCTTTACTACACTCTCACATTCTAAAACACTGAACGAAGCTCCCACCCAGCACTAAAACTAGACTCCCTTTGTTTCCACCTCACATTTCAGTACAGTACTTGTTGTTTTGCTTAAACACTGCATTCCTTTTCCCATGTCAGCATCACTGTATCTTGTAAACACAGAGCCAGGCACCCACTCGTATTACTCAATAGCAGGCAGGCAGACTGTAAACACTGGAAACACATCTTGATTCAGAGGGGTGAGCTACCAAACGTGCCATTTCCTGCATGCTCTTGTTAGAAATCATGCCGTTGTCTTGCATGAAACCACGCAGCAAGATTATTCCACGTGTAACTTTACAAGTTCTGATCCTGACAGTACCTTCAAACCCAAAGTAAACCCAAATGATGTTTGTGAAGCTGCAGGGATGATATTATAGATACGCCTCAAATCTCAATGACAATGACAACATTCCTTTAAAGTTAAATTGATTTGATTTGGGACCCTGTGAATTGAAATTGGATCAGTTCACGAAATCACTAGTGACATTACAGCCCAAGTAGTGAGGAGTCCAAAAGACATGAACCAGTTATTCCAGTTGGAGATCCTGTTTTGATCATCTGAGTCTTTCTAACCCATTCACCCTTTATTTTACCCTACAGCTTTACATGTATGCACAGACCCACAGAGTATAAATGACACTAACCTGTTACTGACTGTAGTGGATCAGCCGTGACCGTCCCACTCCCACTCCCGGTACAAAGCTTGTAATTGAGGCTTTCCGCTTTTCCTTCATCTCAAAACTCAGCCCAACAGGGTCCTCTGTCGTCATGGTGGCTCAGATGAAAGTGTGGAAATAACATTTAATCATAAACTGAGGCTGCCATGCAGGATAAAAAGACCCCATTGTGGAGTAAAATTCCAAAAAAAGTGTTTTTATATTTGGAAATGTTCTTTGAATCTGAGCTTTAGTTGTGGATTGGTTTGGCAGAAAGAATCTTTCTGATCTCTGTTGTTATTGTTGTTGTTGTTTGGAGGATCTTCTAGTTACACAGATAAACCTCCAACATTTTTCCCACAAACTATTGACTTACTTCCAGCAACTTTTCTTAAAAAGTGAAAAAATATATAGATTTTTCTTTATAATTATTGGGTTTGTTCGAAACAGAAGTTGTGCAGTGCCAGGTGTACGTCTCTTTTGTTAAGCTACTCACAGCCGGTGTTGCTTTAGGCTAGGAGACAAGCAGTACATTGGCCAGGGGGTGCTTCAGATACTCTCTAATTGAATCCTTTGCGGGTCTGGTGCCAGCACAATCTTGGCCTATCCTTGATCCAGCCTCAAGCAGAGAGCAGGATCGCAACTGATTAATGGGACGACACTTAACGGGGTCTCAGCGAGGTCACGGGTAGAGTGAGCGTCGGGAAGCAGAATGACAGACAGCCACGTCCTCAGAAATGCTTGTTTTTGTTCTTTACTTCTTCAACACAAAATACTACTAATTTGACTAAGCAGGGGTTTGTTATTGACTCGTGTGACACAGATAAAGTCGATTTATTCCTCGCTGTTTGTCAACATGGCACAGCAGTGGAGGAGGAAGCTATTAGCGTCTTAAATGACTGGCTGCAGGAGTGTGCCTTTGTGTTTTTAATACGGTTTGAATGACAGCCGAGCTCCATCGGGTGTAAAAGGCAACGAGACGTGACAACGGCAGCCAATTAGTTGGTCTTAGGCTTTATTCTGATTTAGTAAGGAGAACTTTAACCCCTTCACTTCTTGAGAGGTGAACTCTGTGGATGGTGTTGATGGTATAACACTGGAAAACAGACCTGGTACTGCAGTACTGTCCCAGTATAAAGAAGCTCTAATGGAGCATAACTATAAAGAAATGTTAAAGACACTAATGCTCCTGGAGATACACCACCACTTAAATGTTTAACAATGCTTCTACGCTGCCTGTGTGCGTCTTTCCCTGTGACACTTAAGTAGCTGTGCTTCATGGCTTCGTCACAGAAAGCATTGTTGTAAATATCCAAACGTATATTCATGCACGCACAAAATGGCACTCAAGAATGTAAGTACATGCTTTAAGCTCATGGATATTAATGGCCTCCCTCTGTGACTTCCAGATGTAGCCCCCCTGAGCAGCCCCATGTTATAATACGAGCAGCATGCATTTCCAAACACACATAAGAGAGTTGGTTAAGTATTAAACATGAATGCTGGAGACTCTGGGTCCAGTGGGTGCTTTATATCAAACCCCACCAGGAGCCTGAACTGTATAAACCTTTAATGTTTGCTCTTAAAACGTCATAAAACATTAAAGCACAGCAACGCTTCCATCTCTAATGATTTAACTGGAACGCTACGAGCTGTTGAGTAGCTGTATTTTCGTGTGACAGCGTTAGAGCTGTGAACAGTGCGCCACCAGCAAATAAACAACACGTTGTCAAGGAGGCAGAAGGAAAAAAAAATGCAGTTCATTCACTAGAAACATAAAAGACTTTGTGCAGGAAACAGATTTTAGAGTAATGGTTCAGCAGGTTCTCACTTTTCCGTCAGCTGTTAGATTAAAAGATCAATGGACTCCAGAGCTCACCAACAAAGTTTAGTCTGAGATTACATCAATAACTCTTTGTCAGACCAAGTGGGTGTACCTGCAGAGTGCTAATTTGAGGACTCGGTAAATAAATTACAATTCTAACAAAGTGTGTTCAGATGACCTCTGTAGCAGTAGTGCTGTTTGAATCTTAAACGGAACATTTAACCCTGTGAAGCCTGACGTATAAAGAAAGTCAGAATATTCACTTTATTAATACTAAAGCACTTAAAGGTTGTTTTATATAAATAAATAAAAAACAACCATTTCCACTTATGATTAATTGGAATAATAAATAGAAAAAATACTCTATGCAATAAATTAACGTTGCTTTTAAGATTTATCATTTAAATAATCATTTGAATTAAGCTGAAGTAATTATTAGTTCTTCTTTAAATATTCATATTGAGATAGCAGCAAGAACATTAGTGGTATTCTTAACATATCCTTCTCAAAATTAGCAAAGACTTCCCAGCAAAAACAAAACAAAAAAAACCTACGAAGTAGATGGAAGCAGCCATTTAGGAATTGGCCGCCAAAAGCTACAGACTGCAGAGCATGGATAGATCCACCAGGGGGCAGATATCAAGCATCGATTATGTGGATGGTGCAGAAGTTTCAGAAACTCACAGCAAATGTGAAACGTTTGATGGTTAAGTCGTTAGCAGTAAATCTGAAATTCGCAAAGTGAACGTCGATGAATTGTCAACGTTAATAAAAGTAAATTTCCCCTGACATTTTGTAGAGTAATTGAATCACTAGACGGTACTCTGATGGTACATTACAGACATGTTTTTAACCAAACTGTTTTTGTTGTGTGTTTTTAAAGTCTCACATTTTCAGGCGCAGTAAACGACGAACAGCACGTCAGGTACATTTTTCTTTTCAGTAAATAGCGTCTAGTTTTCATCCTCCCCATCTCACAAGCAGATTAATTCCCCTAATTACAGTCATCCCATTTCTCACCATCATTTACCACATTAGTATAGCCTTCACTCCTGGGCTTAAAAATGCATCGCTACCAAACATGTTACATCATTTATTAAATAGTTTTATACAACCACTACCAGCAGCAGCAGTGTAAACATACAGCGTGTTGAGATGAAGGGTAAAGCTTGTTTGTTTGCTTCTTTGAATCCAAATTTCACACACAAATATAGGAGTATCTAGTCAGGGGGAACACATTCCAGCCGAGGATATATGTTCTTCCAGCCATCCCTGCATGAGTAAACAGTTTGAAAAGAGACGCTGCTCATCTTTGCAACACTGAGAGTAAAGCTGCGTGAACATTGTCTGATTACAGCCAATAAGCAGAGGATGTTTACATGTGAATGAAGACGTCCCAGATTCCCTCCAGTATTCTCTTTCATTTATTTGTCTTCATGTTGTTGTGTTGTGTAGAACAGCAACATGGGTGGGAGCCACCTGATGTGTAAATGTTGTGGAAGTGGGATGTTTTGAATGTGATTTGCATGAACTGAACAGAGAATGAAAATTCACACATTATTGCAGGAGATCAGTTTCGGTTGTTGATGCAACATTACGGTGGGAGGAAGTAGTTTCCGTTTCCTTGACTGCATTGCATCATGCAGAGAGGTGTTTCTCATTAAACAGCCTCTCCTACTTTTACACACTATTGTTTCCCACTTCTGTCTTCCTCTATTATTGTCTCTCCTTTTCTGACTTTTTCATTCATTCTCTGTCTCTCATGATGGCTCTTCTCTTCCAGCTGACCATGTCTGTGTGTTTAGGAAGCCTGCTTGTTTCTTGTTTACCTTGTTAGAGGAGATAAATTAGCCTGGAGTGGTCAGAATACAAATCTGGTTTTCATTATGTGCAATGCATCAACCTACAGCCAGTCTGAGATGTTTTATTGTAAACAAATTCCACTCTACGGCGCTCAGATGGATGTCTCTTCATCTGTACATCAGAACATAAAGCCCGCACAAAAACTTGATTGGCCCGGCAGAGCTTTGTCGTGACGTAATCAATTCCCAACGCAAAGACTCCAGACCCACTTTCCCCAACAAGAGTTTTGTGAGAGTTCTGCTACTTTCAGTAGAAAATGTCAGAACTCTCTAAGCTTCTATGATAAAACAATCGATTGCATTAGAATAAAGGCCGTTACAGTGGCTTGTAAAGCATTCACACCCCTTGAACTTTTCTATATTTTATCACATTACGACCACAAACATGAATATATTTTACTGGCACACAATTGTGAAGTACAAAGAAACTTATACATAATTTTATGTATTTTTTATACAAATAAAGAAACTGAAAAGGTGTGCAAAAGTATTTTTTGATGTATGTGTCTATCAGCCTTGCTCATCTAGAGACTGCAAATCTTGCCCATTCTTCTTTGCAAAACACCTCAAGAGCGTTTGTGAACAGCTGTTTTCAGATTTTGCTACAGATTCTCAATTGGACTTATAATAAAATCATGTAAAATTTTATTTGTACTTCACTATTGTGTGCCGCATTGTGTCAGTCTTTCACATAATATTCCAACAAAATCTATTTATGTTTGTGGTCGTAATGTGACAAAATGTAGAAAAGTTCAAGGGCTATGAATAATATGAGTTCTTGCAGCTTGTTCTCGTCACATCATCTGAGGAGAACTTTTTTCTCCGATGTGTAGCTACTATTCTGTGATTGGTCAGAAATTGGAAGTGGACGTGACTGATGTGGAAAGCAGAAATGCTAGCGGCCACTCTCTGAGCTCCCAGATGCTAATAGTCGCAGTGTGGCCGCTAATGTCTCCTGGGTAGAGATTGGCATACTTTGTTTGGGTGCATGCTGAATGAACGAAAGGAAAGTACTTCTCGTCGTCCATCTCCCACAATGCTTTGCACGTATGTGGTGCTGCAACAGAACAGTTAGTAATTCCTTCTAAATCCAACATTAGTGAAATCTCTGGGTGCTCCACCTACAAACTGTGAGGATCCTCTTCGTATCAGATAACCGATAAAGTCCCGCTAACACATGAGGTCAGGTTGCTCTTTGAAGCAGCCTTAATATTTTAGACAAGCATTTAGCAGCTAAAGTGCTCTGTATTTCCCTCAGGAGTTGTTGGAGACCAAAGGTAGAGCAGATTGAGAGTGAATACTTGATGCCGACACTACTGCAGACGCATGATAATGTTGTTTCTTAACCGCTGGTGGCGTTTCCCGGCAAGATAGCTGTATCTACTCAAGGGATGATAAGTTAGTGTCAGTCTTTACACCTTGTTTCTACCGCTCTCATGTGATTTTAGTGGATGCTCTTGACTGTCAGGTGCTGCTGCCATCAAGGAGTGTCATTGCTATGGGGTGGGGGTGCCTGGTCTGGTCTAGGTGGATGCTACATGTCTAAGTAACATCCACACCAATGAATGAAGCCAGGTCCACAAGTTTCCCAGCAGAACACTGAACAGGAGCAAGATGGTTTAGATGTTATTCACGTCTCCAGTCTTCTCCTCAATGCTGTGGCTGATCAATGTTTGTCTTTATAAACTAATATGTTTTGTTTCGTATTAATTATGATGCCTTTGCTGGTGATCAGCACTTTCCAGACTCGTTGCTTGAAGTGTTTGTCTTCCCGAGACCTGATTCCCAAACAATGTTAAATGCAAAGTGGAGGCTTCCAGTGTTCCTGCCATTCATCTGGCTTTTGCAAAGTAATTAAACTGTCAAAATCAGTGGAATGATTTACATTTAATTGCTGCCTCTTAAATGGAGTGCTCGTGCTTCATCCTCGTGACACCCAGGCAGGGAGTCTCATGGTTGAAGTGGGTTCTTATCTGCTGGCTTTGACGTCTGTAGGCGGTGACCCAGCAGTGATACGGCAGCCCATTTCATCAGCCACCCGGACTCCTGCAACATTCAATCTTCCTCAGAGATAATGGAGCGCTGGCAGTCTGGAACATGTAAACCGGCACAGCATGAACACGCACGGGCAAATAAATGTCTTTTCTTCTTTACTCTTTGCTCTAGTCTTTGTCACGCCTGTCTGTGCCTCCGCCTCTCTCTTGACTCTCTCGTCGTCTCTCATCACGGCTAGCCTCTCTCAGCCTGCCGTGTCTGTCTGTTTAGCAGATGAGTTCCTAATGATTTATTGATGACGGTGTGGCTTTTCTCTAGAGGACACATCGCTGCTGTCCCAGAAAATCTTTATCTGAGTTTTTAGCTTTTATGTGGGTATGGAGGCTTTTTGTGGCCTTATCCACAGGAGTGCTGTGGGCTCTGTTCTAGTCCTCCAGATGACGGGGAGTATATTTATCAGTCATCAGAGTTACTGATGAGATAATGATTGTTGCTGTAATTAGCTGCTAATTAGCCTGATTTGTTCTTAAATATGAGCGTTTATCCTGCACCTTATTGACTCAGATTTAGAAACAGTGTTTTAATGATGTGGATTTGGAAACAGCTGCATAGGGGGCACGTTTGATGATGTCTGAGCTTATTTTAGCCCAGAATACCAGCAAGGTTTAGTTTATTGCAAACATGTGTTAAGGCTCGTGGGACATAGATGGTGTAACCTACACCAGTGTGAGCCATTTCTACTCGTGTCAGGTTCATTTTTGTTTCTAGATGAAAGGTAATAACGATATAGCTGCTACAACCAATTCATGAGTGGATGAATCTATCTGTTGTTTCTTGATGAATCCATTGGTTACCTGCATATGCATCTAATTCTTTGGTTAACTTGCTATTAATTAGTATACAGAGTTGTGTAACGTTTTACGTCTGTATGTGTTTAAATAAACTGATGGAAAGCAGTATTGCCATTCCAGCCATTAGCATCGCCATTAGCATCTGCTCTTGAGTCTTTGTTGAGTTCTTGTCTGAAACACGATGGCGACTCCCAACCACCAACAACCAGTCAGATTAAACTCGGTGGTATAGCTCAGATACTGACCCTGCTGCCTTGTTGCTTTGGTTTCTCTGTTAAGATAATCATGGATAGCAGTTATCCTACTTTGTTGGGCCGAATTCTGACGCCGTCACTTCTGACGACCAGGTTCAAGCTCTTTCAGTCACTTCCCAGCTTCGTTGTTGTTGTTTCAGCCTTAAATAATCACCCAGAGAACAAAAATACCACAGTAGTATACATGGAATCTGCTATTCTGTCAAATCTGCAGCACACATCTGCCTCTCACTATCTACTCTGCAGTCTTGATTCACATTTATCTCTTGTCTCATTTTCTATCGTCTAATCTCCCTGATTGACGCACACACACTTCATCTTGTTTATTTTCACCATACACCCAGATTTGAAGCGTATCACTTATCTCTCAACTTCTTTCAGACTCTTTCTTCTTAACCCTATCCATGTCTTTCCCCCACAGTCCCACTCCTTCTCCTTCACCTCTTTCTGTCTCTCTACTCCTTTGGGTTATTTTTAAAAAAATATCCACTGACTCACTGATGACTCCACATGTCGTGACTTTATTTCCTGCTTTTCAAAGCAGAGCGGCTTTATATCTCGCCCACCACGCCCACTCCTCTGGCCGGCCGGCGAGCCTCCCTCTCAGGTCAGCTCCCTCTGAGTCACAATCACTTCATTTGCTAAAGTGCCAGAATATGTCCTGGGATTTATCGTATTGAAACTGATGAAGGGATGTTCTGACGTTTGAGTTTGTCGGCGCCGTGTTCTGAACTCGCTGCTTTCTTCCCACTGATGGCCTGGATAAATCCTTGCATGGTCTCTTCCTAGAACACGAACGCCTCATGGACGCTTTGAAACGATGGCAGCTGTTTTTGTTTTGACCCACAAAGCTTCGATCTGCTGCAGAGTTACTGTTTTTCATTCACTCCTACTGTCACACATGATCAGTTTGGAATATTTAGTGTTGCATAAAGACATGAGGAAGTCTCTTAATTATTCCTGTTTGGCTTTGAGGCTGCCCTGCACAGTAACACCTTGACTTGCCTCCTTGCTGCTGGTGATTTGTTTTGAGCTTTTACTGAAAGCACAGCTGAGGTTTACTGAAATGAAATGCTCAGCTCTGTGCCTCTCGATGGGCTGGAAACGGAATGAATAGACCCTTTCATAGGTGCAGAAACAGTTCTTAGAAAATGTGTTTGAAACTATCAAGGTGGCAAATTCAGAGGTTTACATTCACATCCTCCATGTAATCATACCTCCAGCAGACCAGGGCGTAAAATAGCAGAGGCTTCAATTATAATACCAGAAAGATAGCTGGTTATCTGAGGCGTACCTGGGAAATGTAAGAAAGGGACCAGTCAAAGCACGTTTGACTGTCACCAAAGGCTTCCCTCTTAAAAGTATCGAGCCACCGCCGAAGAAAACATCACATTTGTTTTCTTTGTTTGCCTTAATGAAAGGTTTTCCACCGGCGGTTGACCATCGGGCTCATCATGTTGTGAGAAAGAGCACTAAAGACAAATTGGATGTTTTGACTGGTAGCAGTTGAGCTCGTCAACTCTTTGTGCCGCTCTGTCAGGTAAATGGCGCTAAATTGGAGCTTGTTTTCTCTCCGTGAAAATGATTCAGCCTGGTAAAAAGAGAAGCTGACAGCCAATCGAAGTGCGGTGCACCAAGTGTGTGATTGTTTTCTCCCGACGTCTACATTAAATTAATGACTGGCTCCATCTCGTCCTAACAGTCTGCTCATTATCAAGCATTTTGTGGTTGTTTTTCGACCCTCTCTCAGTCTCGTTCTAACCTACTTATTGGCTTCACACTAATCCTCTGCTACAGATGACTCGGTACACACTCTGACTTTTTAACACTGGCCTCGTTTGTGTCTTCATGTTATATGTGTTGTGTGTTAACAGGAAGAAGTGGAGGCCGAGAACAGAAGGAACACGAGAACCAAACTGACGCCAAAGCTGACTCCACGACAAGAGGAGGTGATGACGAGAGACGCACAAACTCAAACACTCTGAGCGTAAATAATACGTAGATCATTTTTTAATGTCACAAAACCATTAACAAAATAAATATTAGTAATGTCCTGATCCAGTACTGGTTAGTTGATCCTGATCTGATCATAAATGTCCGAGTCAATTAGATACAGATACAGATAAAATTAATTTTAATTCAATTCTTCTTCTTCTGACTCTTGCTTTTGACTCCTCGAACTCTTCTTCTGACTCTTCTGTCTCTTCTTCTTGTGACTTTTCCTCTTCCAGTTCTTCTGGCTCTTCTGACTTTTCCTCTTTAGATTCGTCTTCCTCTTCTGACTTTTCTTCTTCTGATTCTCCTGACCCTTCCTCCACTGAATCTTATGCCTCTTCAGACTCTTCTTCATCTGACACTTCTGACTTTTCCTCTTCTGGGATTTGGGGATTTTTGGCAACTTTGACGCTAACCAGCCGCCACTAAAGAAGAAGTTTCATAGAGTAGGTCACTGAAACATCAATTCAATTTAGTGTTTTTACTTTAATAAGTACTTGCAAACACAAAACAAATGCATGCTTGCATAACTACAAGTACAGTATCTAAAGTTCAACTCCAGAATTGTTTTTAAATTTACTTTATTTGTATAGAATCAGTAACAACACGGCTTACAGAACCTAGAGGCTGATAGCGTACACACATGCTAACATGCTAACTGTGCTTCATCGTCCTGTGATCAGATCTCTTCCCCAGCGAGTCACCAGGACTCCCAGAGCAGCCTCCGCAGCAGAAAGGAAGGAACGCTGCAGAAGATTGGGGACTTCCTGCAGAGCTCCCCGACGCTGCTTGGCAGTAAAGGTCAGTGGAGCAGTCTGGGCCTCGTCACTGTGAGGAGACGCTCTGGTTTTATCTGATTCTTTGTTGGAGAGAATTACGATGGTGAAATATGGTGAAGATCAGGGGATATTTTAAAACTTTTGGGCAAGGATGTGATACGGATACACGAGCTAGAAAATAAACACAGAGCTGAGAAAGTGGGAGCAAGTTTTTATTTTCACTGGAGTAGCTGCAGCAGAAACAATAAAGTTACTGAAGTGTTTTATTCGTTCAGCGTAAAACACACAGCACAGAGCACTCTGATGAAAGAATAAAATGTCATAAGAGCACAATAATTTATAATTCACATAAATGGTCACAATTGCACATAAATGTGAAAGTGCAGCTCAGTGGAAGAATAGCAGCAGCTTCAACAGTGGGAAACCGATAATTTACAGTTTACTCAGAGTGGCTGTGGCTGTGGAGGCAAACACAAAGCGTCTGTGTGCTGTGTCGCGTTTTGGCAGCCCTCTAACGTCTGACAGAGGGTAACGGTTCAGAAAGGTGGCGTCCAGGGTGAGGAGGGTCCTTAACGATGTCTGCAGCCCTGCTGAGGTGGTGTGGCGGGGGCAGAGGGGGCAGAGGGCAGCGGGGCATCTTCTCTGCTGTTTTTATTAGTCTCTGCAGCACAGCAGCCCTCATGCAGTATGTGAGGACACTCTCAATGGCTGCCTGGTAAAGAGCCACCAGCAGGAAGTGGAGTTATTGTTGTTAACGCTCGGTTAAAAGATGTCCTAGAGATGCAGACGCTGAGGAATTTAAATGAGTGCACCATTTCTAAGCGTTCCCTGGTGATGTAGAGACGAGTCTGCATTGAATTTCCTTCTAAAGTCCAGTAGCAGCTCCGGTCCCTGCTGTCTCCTCCCCTCAGAGATGAGCCAGCGTTACACATGAACGTATCAAAACCAGACAGAAGCTAAATGAAACTTGAGCAGAAAGTTTTCTGTTTGCTAAAGGAGCCTGTTGTCCTCCTTCCTCCTCTTCTCTGCCAGCACAGCCAGGTTATCCTCCTGGATTGAGCCTGATTTCCCAGCAGTTCCTACTAATATCTTTGACATCTCGGTGCTCTGCACATTTACACCGCCTGTCAAAGTCGCGCTTAGGTCAGACAGCCCCCGGCTCTCTGAGTTATTTTGCCCGACGCAGCCTCCCTGAGTGTTTTTGATGCAGAGGAGGTAATAACCCAGATGTCCTAGCCGTTGTCTGAGAACAACTAAAAGGTCAGCGTGTGAATATAGACGATGGATTTACTGAAGGAAACGGGGCGACAAAGACAAATCCCACCAACGAGCCAAGAACAGTGAAAGAGTCTACGAACAGGTTTAATGTTCAGAACAGCCTCATTTATTAATCCACTGCTGCAAACGTTTCCTCCAGTTTGACTGAAGCCTGCTGTGCTACTGCTCACTGAGTAGATCTGCTGTGAAACCAACAGGTGAGCAGTAACGTGATGCAGCAGCCATGTGCATGTTAACTGCAGCTAGAGCAGTAAAAGCATCACGGTGTGAGCTGCAGTAATGACGCCTGTTAATGATGAAAGTCTGCATCAGCCCATCGCTGGCTTCTCTTCTACAGAGGCTGCTTTACTGATGCAATAACTCTACGATAGTAAAAACAACTTTGATGATATTTAAAATGAGTTTTCATATTCTAGCTGCAATCAGAGAGAACGCCGCGGTTATTACAGTATAAAATACAGTCAGTGTATATACGTATATGCTCCCAGATGAGTTTTTCTGTTTGTTTTTTGAGTCTAAAACGTGTGTGTAGGAAACATGACGAGTCGTTACGTGAAGGATGCCACGTGTCTGACTGAGGAGCAGGTCAAGGGCAGCCAGGTTTGGGGCGCTAATGGTGGCTTAGAGGAGGAAGATGAGAACGAACGTACTGGAATCAAAGCGGAGTCGTTTCTGTTTTCTCCTCAGGGACGGCCCGTTTAATTTACTGTCGCCTCAGGGTCCCAGAGCAAGGATGGCCTTCTTTCTGCTGCTGCTCTCCTGTCTCTCAATCACGGGTCTCTCACCTTCACTCCTCTTTTAGCTTTGTTATTTTAATCCCTCACTCAGTCCCTCCCTCTGCAGGATCCTCATCTGAACGCTGAATTCTAACTACCTGTTCTCTTCTATTCTCTCCGTCTCTGCAGCCAAGAAGATGATGAGTCTGGTGAGCGGTCGCAGTGAGACGGAGCTCGCAGCCTCCTCGTCCTCTTCGTCCCTCAGTCTGACGGCGAAGAAGAAGAAAAGGAAACTCTACAGGCCGGAGATCTCGTCCCCCATGGACATGCCGTCCCACCCGGTGAGTCTCCCACGTGCACGGCTCGATCTGGGCGTCGAACTGAATACCTGCTGGTGCCGCCGACGTTTCTGCTGAGTCCAGTTAGAAACCAAAGTCAAATCAAATCAAGCTTTATTTTCATGACATACACAGGTCAAAGACTCGGTTCAAATACTAAAAGACTGGGTCAGATCAGCAGAACAGTCTGTTGGTCCTGCCTTTGATGCTCTGGTACCGTTTGCCTGATGGCAGCAGTTCAAAGAGTTTATTGAGAGGCTGAGATCAGACTCTGATGATCATCTGTGATCTGTTCCTGCACCGACTCTGGACGAGCTCTTGAACAGGAGACAGCGAGACTCTGATCACCCTCTCTGCTCCCGTCACTACCCTCTGCAGGGCCTTCTTATCTGCCACCGTGCTGCTGGAGTACCATGAGGATGTACTGTCTACTCCACTGTACAAGCTTATGAGGATGCAGTCGTCCCTTTTCACAGTTGCACTCGTGTTTTGCACGTTTGCGTTTTTGCAGATTAAAGAAAACATGTGTAAATTCCTCAAAACAGTCGGTAAAAGCACTGATTTGGTGCTCATACAGACGATATGAATCTAAATCTAAACCTCTGTACTGTCCGTGCTAAAGCAGCATTAGCGTGCTAGCTGTTTGCCTCTGCAGCAATGACTCCCGGGCTCAGACTGAACTGGATGGACCAGATCAGACACTGACGCTGGTGTCTCATTGGTTCAGTGTCAGGCAGCGGTAGAGGTTGTTCATCTGTGAAAGGCCATTTCATATCTCTAAAGTTTCCTGCCTTTTAACGCATAGATTTCTTTTTTCCAGCCTGCCTGGCGGCGTTGGCAGCCGTCATCAAACATCAGGACGTATTGACGTATTTACGTGATCGATTATGTTGATGCGTTGTCGCGTCGCTAATGTCCGTCTACTTCACACGCTCAGCGAGTCCAAACTAAAACACGTTCATGAGAGGTCAGGACGGTTTAATGAACTGACCCTTTACAGGCAGGACACAGAGGTGATGGAATTATTGTTCTTTTAACGGCATGAGCGGGTGACTTAATGAGCACCCTGATCGGTCCGCGGGTATTGGCCGATCCAGTAAATTAAAGACTAGAAGACGTCTGCGGTCCTCTAATTACAACGCCGTGAAACACGCTTTAACATTTGCTCCTTTTCTCGTCTTAGATCATCAGCAGTGAGCTGGAGGAGAAGGAGAGCCACCATCAGATCATTAAGAGGTGCCTTCGCCCCAGGAAATGATTCATCTCCATGTGATACCGCACCAAACCAATGAAGGAAGCATTTAGCTGCTTAGAGCTCGGCACATTCCCTGAACGTAGAGGCACATCTCAGCATTTAATCTGAAATCATCAGAATCTAAATAGTCTTAAGAGTTTTAGAGTAGAGGACAGTCACTGAGACTGGACACAGACTGAACCCTCTGACCTGTTAGCTACTGGTTTGTCTGAGGCAGCCTCGATGCTAAGCTAACCTAAGTGCTAATCCTGCTCTGACGTAACACTAACTTGTTCTCACAGAGTTAAATGACATTCCTCAAATAGTTCAACTGTTTCTTATAAATGTTTTACCTCGTTTAGTTTCTCTTCAAGTTGCTGCATCTACTTTAAAGCACTCAGTGTATCTTTACTCACCACTTTATATTTAATGTTTCATGTGCAATTGTTTTTAGTTTATTGTTGTAATGACTGGAGTCTGGTTGGATGATTCGTTTTTTTTTTTTTTTTTAAGCTAGAACTGTTGAGAGTTTCTCTCTGAAGCCTTCCAGTCGACCGTTAACTCGTTGGTTTGTTCTAAAGAGCTGCTCACATCGACACCAGCATCCACGTCTCACTCCTCCACCCGACCCAGAAACTCCGTCTGCACTTTTAAGAACAAGATCTGAGCTGAAGAACAAACGGTTACGTTGAATAATGCAGGATCAAATCAGCAGTGGTTCCACTGTGAAACACCTTCATGTAAAGTTCTCTTCAGGTGACCGTGTTCTGTTCTAGAGAACCCACGTTCTTTTGTACGGTTCATTAAAAGTTTGTTTCATTACTGAAGTTCTGTTTCTGTCCTTTTGTTTTAAATGTGTGTGCTAACAAGTAGCCATTCCACAAGGAACTGATTCTGTTCTCCAGGTCATTATATAGACAAAGAAAAAGCTAAAGAAAGTCAACTTGTAGAGTTCTCCTCATCAGACCCTTAGAAGTCAAGAAGCTACTTGGATGATTGGAAATGTCTTCAAGAAACTGCAGTCCAGTAGTAGTGCTTGTTATCTGAGCGCTGTGGAGTTACACACCTGGCCAAATAAAAAGTCACCACCTGGATTTAACTAATCAAATGGGTTGGAGCCTCCTGTTGGATAATTACTGCATGGCTGATTATCTCTCAGCTGACAACAAGTTATTTAACACCAACTGATGCAATGAGTAGCTTGTCATTTCTTCAACAACCATGTCTAAAGACACCTGATCCTGTGGTGGTCTGTTTGAGAAGGGTCAAATCATTGGCATCAAGCAGAGAAAACATCTAAGGAGATTGAAGAAACTACTAAAACTGGGTTAAGAACTGTCCAAGGCATTATTAGAAACTGGAAGGAGAGTGGAGAAGCATCAGGGTAAGAAGAGAGGCAGATGAAGTGATGCAGCCATCATGCCTAGTGTCTACTGTACAAGCCTGTGCTATGGGGCAGTGCTATGATCTGGGTCTAGGTTCATTAGCTGACTACCTGAATATACTGAATGAGCAGCTTATTCCATCAATGGATCATATTCCAAGATGACAATGTCAGGATTCATGGGGCTCAGATTGTCAAAGAGTGGTTCAGGGAGCATGAGATGGATTGTTCCACCACAGAGTCCAGACCTTAACCCCATTGAGAATCTTTGGGATGAGCTGGAGAAGCTTTGAGCAGTGGTCAGACTCTCCATCATCAATACAATGAATGAAACACTGGATGGAGACAAATCTGGAGACGTTGGAGAAGCTTTGAGCAGTGGTCAGACTCTCCAGTTTTTTTCCGTTGAAACACGCAACATAAAGAAATCCAAAGAGAAACCAACAGGGACACATTTACATCTCATTGCGATACCTTAGCTAACGTTTGATCCTCCTGAACACGTCCTCAGAGCAGACTGGACCAATCAGAAGGAATATTTAATCAGACGTAGAGGTGGTGGGAACCTTTGATAATCTGATCTAATGACCAGAATCAGACCAAATAATGACCAGATTCTGTCTTGATTTATTCTTTTTCCAAGTCTAACATCTACACTCGTGTCATTTTGGTGCAATAGTTGGTTTTCAGGAGCAATTCCTTTGTCTTTATTCATGATATTCATCAGCTGAGTCATTATATATTCAGCCTGTGGTTATTAGTATCAGTAATATCAGCTGGACCTTTGACACATTTACTTTTATCTAGTTTATCTTGTTCTGTTTTGGTGTCCCCTGTCTCTGCAGCACCTTCATTTCCCCACAGGGATAAATAAAGTCTTATCTTGTCTGATCATGTGAACGCTGCAAAACAAGCAGCTGTTCAAAGGAGTGTTTAAAAGCGGAACCGAGCAGGAACCCATGAGGACGGCAACGTTTGTTCTTCCTCTAAATAAATCCTATGATCTTAAGGTTCCTCTCTCTGCATATTCTCTCTCCTCTCAGTTCCAGACTCGTGTCAGAAACATTTTTGCTGTGTGAAGCCGTCCGGTCTCTGTAGGTCTCCATCAGTCTGAACGCCGCCTGTCAACACTAATCACTCAGCGAATAGAAATTAGGCAACAGCTCAATCACCTACGCACGGTTTACATAACGCCTCCGTGGCGTCAAGAAGCCGCTCTGATTTTTGACTTTAATCACACTTTGCTTTCAGGGTTATTTATTTCAGCCGCTGAGGCGTGAGGGGGCGTAAACGCTGGGGAGGGTTAGGATTAGACGCTGATCAGACCCTCAACAGGTTTAGAGAGGTCATTGATGGTCTGAGCTCACCTTCAACATAGCTGGTGTTTAGAGAAGGTTCTGGAAGCAAAGAGTCACTGAAAGAAGCATCATCATTTAGCTTAAGTTTAAGACCCGCCCCACATGATCTTTGCAGGAGCGGAATCGGGTCCAACGGAGAGACCACTTTCCTCAACAGAGACTTTGGAGGGATGTTGGGTCCAGAACCAACTTTCAGGGGAAGTCAGAGATAATCATTATGAGCCGTTCAGCTTTTTGTATCTACGTTCAAAGTTTATCTCACTCAAAGAAGAGTCTCTTTACGTCTTAACGCATAAGAGGAGGAAGACTTTCATTCAATACATTCAGTTGTATCTTTGCCATTTAAACTTTAGATGCAGTATGATTTAAATATGGGGTCTTCTCCTGCAGCATTTATATACTCAATAGAAAGATGACAGGAATGTGTATAACTTTAGGGTTTAGAAATGATTTTGCAAAGTTACAGAAAAGATTAGACAAAGATCAGTCATTGGTCTAGAGAGGGGTCCATCCTGGACAGGTCTCCAGTCTATCACAGGGCTAACACAGAGAGACAGAATCACCAATGAACCTAAGCAGCATGTCTTTGGATGGTTTGACAAAGCTGGAGAACCTGGAGAGAACCCACACAGACACAGGGAGAACATGCAGACTACACACAGAAAGGAACCAGCTGAGAGAATATTGCAAAATTCTTTTTTTTGTCGTGGCATCATCAGATCTGCAGCCACGTCTCTCTCGTGTTAAAGATTTTCACCTGAAGGTGGCGCTAAATATAAATCGAGGGTCAGGAAAACGTCTGCAGGCAGACTGACTGCTGCTGATTCATTTAGAAACGTTTACCTGATGGACGAGGTCTTTGGTTTGTGTCTGGACCGAAGCAGTGTCAGAGTCTGAAAGAAAGGTTTGATTAGAAACCAACTGTTCTCTGTTCTCCAGCTGTTCCTTTACTTCTAGACTCCTTCATAGATCTTGTCCTCCTCGTGGAGCTGCTTTACATGTTGCCTTTGATTCCAGAGAAGAAAACAACCTCTATTACATCATGAACCGTCGTCCTCTCCACTTTCTAGAAACGTAGTCGATCTCTTCAGTCCGGACTCGTCACAGCTTTGACAGTTTGTATGAAGGCATGAGGGTGAAGGTGTTTGAAGGTGTCACATCAGCTGTTACTGACGTCAGAGCAGTTCAGGAGTCGCTTTGTTCAGACTCTGACAGTGTTCCTTTTACGCTTTTATTTTTAAAAGCTTTTAATTCAGTGTTTAAAACTAAAAAGCATCCTCCTCCTCCTCTGAGGATCAGGTCACGCTCTGAAGTCGTCTTTCTTCCTGTTATAGAATCATCTTTCTCATCCTTTTTATCATCTCTCTTTGCCCGTGGTCAGTCTCAGCTCAGCAGCATCAGCCTGCTGAGATGAGTATTATTAATTAGTATTAATGAAACTAAAACAGTGTGGGCGGGGCTTCAATATCACAGCTCCAAGAGTAGACATGGTGTCCATGTTTATATACAGACTATGCTGCTGTTTGTCTTCAGTGTCGACTGAGCTGGTTTCATTTGTCTCGTACAGAAACAGATGAAAACAAACTCTCTCTTCTCTGCGTCTTCCTTCACTCGTGGTGATTACTGTTTGAATATGTGCTGAGGGAAAGGATGCGACTGTGTGAGCTTTGCTTTCTGCCCCATTAGAAAGACTTCAACCCAGAGACATGACTGAGAGGAGGCATCATTATGTGACTGTACAGAAGAAGAGGAAGAAGAGGAGGAGGAAGATAAGCATAGAGAGCACATGGAGAGAAAATACAGGGACGACAGAGTGGGACGAGAGGACGAGAGGACGAGAGGACGAGAGTGGAGCGAAGGTGAGGATTTAAAAAAGAGGAAAGAGGACACATCCACCTGAGACTGTGGCTCTGTCTCTGTCTCTCTGTCTCTTTGTCTCTGTCTCTGTCTCTGTCTCTGTCTCTTTCTCTCTTTGTCTCTCTGTCTCTGTCTCTTGTCTCTTGTCTCTTGTCTCTTGTCTCTTGTCTCTGTCTCTTTCTCTCTTTGTCTCTTGTCTCTGTCTCTTTGTCTCTTGTCTCTGTCTCTTTCTCTCTTTGTCTCTTGTCTCTTGTCTCTTGTCTCTTGTCTCTGTCTCTTGTCTCTCTGCAGCCTCTGAGCTCCATGTGAGCGGTGAGAGAAAGGAAAAGCCGTGGTGTGTTCTCTGAGTGATGGAGAGGCTGCCAGGATGCAATTTTAGCAATCACTTCCAACACAGCTGGGCTCTTTGTGGCGTCTGAACGGCTCCACATCCACTCACACGAACTCACATTAAACTCCACCAAGTTAGTTCATAACGCTGAGCTTCAGTCAGAGACGAGGAAGGCTTCCACGTCCCACTGACGTCCAGTTACAGCACGATGTCCTGAGCTGACCTTTTAGGAATCGCCTCATATTTTATGGGTCTTTGTACTTTTAGATGTTTCAGGTTTGGTTTTAGACTTTAATATAAAACATAAATGTACCTTCTGTCCATTTAAGGAAAGGAATTAAAGGAGAAGCCAGTGGTTATTTGATTCATCTAAAAGAAGAAGTTTGCAGGTGAAGAAGAAGAAGTTGTTTCCATCAGTTTATCTTTAATAAAGCCAATGATTCTTCAGATGAAACGGCCACAGGACGCAGAATGAAAAACAGCAAAACCCTGATCACATTTAAAACTTTAAGGACAGAATCAAACCATGAAAAGACGCCGATGACGACGTCAAGAGCAGAAGAGTCGAGATGCAAGTTTCTGACCAGTTTGTCTGTGTTTGTCTTGGTGGTTGTTGGTTCACCAGAGATGAGAGTTTAGATTTCAGTGACACATTATCCTGAATATATCAACCTGCTCTAACTGCTGTCCTCTGGAAAACATGAGGGAACATTCCTCCAAGGTATCTGATCACCTGAATGTATCTCTGACTCCGTCCTGGACCAGAGAGACCTGGAAACTCCACATGTTGAAGGGAAATACAGCAGTTTTTAATTTATTTGTTTTTATTGTTTTGCACTTTTAGTCTTTTGTAGTTTTTTGTATTTAAAAAAAATCAAATAAGAGTTGTTTTCCCAGGTTTCATTTCTGGTTTTAAAATCAAACTCCCCCACCCCCCAACAAGATGACCAGCTGTAGCCTGACAGGTAAAAATCTAAAACAAATCTAAAAATGCATCTCATTCTGCATCCTCGGTCAAACGACGGGACAAACCTGTGTCTCATTTAACATCTCATCTATTCATTGATCTGGTTTTTTAACACACTGACAGCTGATTAATACTTCCTACCTTCTGGACTGGGTTCTGAAAATATGTGTCAGGAGTTACACGTCACAACCGTCACTACTTAAGTCGTCTCTAGAGCTGCAGTCAAAACGTTCATCAGTGCTTTTATGGATCCACAGTAACAGATATTCACTCACGTCCTGAAGGCAGACAAAGAGAATCCAACCAAACAACAGGAACACTGTGCATTTATTCTGCTCTGACCTCTTTGTGCAGCTAAAAACAGTAACTGAATGATCCTGGTACCTGCTGATCCGTCAGCAGCAGCTTGGAGGAACGTTCCCTCATGTTCTCCAGAGGACAGCAGTTAGAGCAGGCTGATATATTCAGGATAATGTGTCACTGAAATCTAAACTCTCATCTCCAGCTCTTGTGCTCTCGAGCTCGTCATCCACGTCGTTTCATGCTCTGACTCTCATCTTAAACGTGATCAGGGTTGGTCTGCGTTTGGAGGCGTCCTGTGGCCGTTTCTTCTGAAGAACCGTTGGTTTTTTATTGACGATAAACTGATGAAGCAGCAGATTGTGACGCTGAGCGGAGATAAGCGCTGACTCTGACGTAGCTCAGAGCTGTAATTATCTGCTCTCTGCTGGATGGTGCATTGTAGAAGCCTTTAAACACACTTCCAGCGCGGTGACTCAGCGTGCTGTCCCTCACGCTCTGGATCTCACTCTGTGTCTTTGAAACATGAGGTGGGATTCATGACCGGGACATTTCCTGGCCGTTACATAAAAGCACCTTTTTAAAAGTCTGTGACGGCGGCCGGCTCTTTTCTAAAGGACGGCTTTATTACGACATGTGGAGCGGAAGGAAGGAGGCAGTTAGCTGTAGACGCAGAGAAATGTACGGAGGGGAACATTTGACAAAGTAAAAGTCAGAGAGGAGAAAGGAAGAAGGCGCCAGACTGAAGCAGGAAGCTCATTTCATTTATTTGCATCAGTGACTCAGCTTCTGCTGCACATCAGACTCATCTTTAGGAAACTAAGAGGCAGGAAGTGATGTGAGAGTTAGACTGGCTCTGCAGCTGGAGGTCCCGTCCAGACCCAATGAAATCCACCTGTCAGCACATCTAGTCCTTTCACTACTATCACCACTGAAACAGGTTCCTTTTCAGCTTTTTGGATTAAAATGTCAAGATAAAGCACAGATCAGTCGTCTCTGGAGATTAACCCTGAGATTAAACCTATGATTCATCAGGTGGAAAAAACTTAAGATTCTTTATCATCATTGTTCAGATCTCTACATGCAAAGAAGTCAAGCTGCACTAAAGGAAACCTGGATCAGTAAATAATTATGTCTTATTTCAAACTAAGACACAAACTAAATCCTTTGGTTCTTTTATGGATTTGAAAAAACGCTTTAAAGTTTTTGTAAACCGCAGACTTTTCTACATTTCTGCATAAAAATGTCCTGAAAGACAAAGAGGACTCAGTTTAAACACATAGAACAGAAGTATCATAGCTGTGCACTGGTTTACTGACAGAAAATAATCATTTGTTCACGTTTGTGTAAAAGTCACACGTGCAGCGTTTCCGGTAACTTCTGATCCGTCGCCTGCAGCAGCTTGGAGGGATTCTATCTCATATAACATACATGTGTCACATGTTTTATATTTTGGTGTTTTGCAGAGGGAAGCAGTCAGAATACGCGGCGTGTAAACTCAGGATGTCATTAACTTTTTTTTGCACGCGCTGGGACATGAGATGTTTTTTTGTTTGTCTGCTGCAGAGCTGGTTTTATACCGAACCAGGACGCTCTCGATGGAGTTAAAGATCCTTAGAGTGATTAAGACATAGAGCTGCTTTAGTTTGGTTGTCTGGGAGCAGTCTTCAAAGTTTAGTTCATTCCAGACGTTTGGCTCAGTCTAGTTTCAGTTTTCAGATCCATCTTTATCTCCTTCTACACGACCACTCATCTGAATTCATTCCAGCCGTTCTGTGACTCCCTGAAATATTTGTACAACTTTAAATGTAACCGTCCATCTGGCACCAGCATCGTGATTAAAAGGCTTTTCCACTCATCACACACAGAGACCACACTCTAACATACACAGCAGCGTGATGTATTAAAGTCTGCAGACAAAGTGACAAAACTCCCATCTGGACCAAAACCTCAGCACGCTGCAGAAACCTTTTCTCTTCAGACGGAAACAACAACAAATAAAAACCCACTAAATATAAATGTGAGAGCAGCTTTAGAAACGTCTGAACGCGTCTCTGTCCAGCTGCTTAAAGCGTCTGAGACGTTCCCCCCGTTCCCCCCGTTCCTCTACGTTAGGGAAAAGAGAACAGCAGAGCTTTTTATTTTTTTTCCAATTACTATGTGTCCAGAGAAAGCGCCGCGGCACAGCTCCTGTTCCTGCTTCATTTATCTGCCGGCCGGCCGGTTAGAGCCCAGAGCCACGGCTTTAAAGTCGGGGTCACCGTTTCATTTTAAATCCAATGTGTGCAGCAGTACAAGAGAAAACACATCACTGTCCTGATAAGCTGCGACTGCACCGGGGCCTCTGCTCCGTCCCCCAGAGCCACATGGACCAGACCAAAGACACGCTGCATGTCAGGACTGAGGACAAACAAATTACCATCTCATTCCACTTCATTACTCAGTCTGTGGTTTATCCATTGTCCTGGTAGGAGCAGGTAGAGACTCTGTCCTCTCTACGGTCCACACAAGCAGAACGCCATCAAATCTGATTTAAAAGAGTTTCTGGAGGTGAACAAAGATGGAAACAAAACTTTTAAGAGACTGATTATAATTGATCAACTTTAACCAACTATCTCTACAACCTGGGAGCGTACAGTCACTCTACATGCAGAGTTACATTCAGTTTAAGTTTAGTTTAAGTTCAGTAAATCTTTCAAAAAGTTGAGAAAAATAGAAAATACGCAGCGACTCTGACGTGTCTGAGCTCACGTATGAACTAAATCAAATATTACATTAACCATTAAAGCTGCAAATTCACTGAGATAACATTTATATTCCTCTGTTGTTGGGTTGTGCACATGAATTAAATACATAGGAACCTTTTATAAGCACTAGTTTCTCGTAGGAGCGGTCAGAGTGGGAACAACGCCTGGTTAATGGAAGCTAACAAACAGTAAACATTAAGTGAAAAGCTTGAGCTCTGGTTCAGATCAGATTATAGTAGCTGGTGTTAGATTGTGTCATTTGAATCCCCACGTGATCTGATTGGCTGCTCAGATCTTTCAGGAGCAGAATCAGACTCCAGAACAACCTTCCACCGCACAAGAAACATCCAGGATAGAAACTGATAATTATATTCAGCTCAATATTCTGGATATTAGAACGGACACGTCTCTCTCCTGTCCATCACCACATTAAGCCCCGCCCAGTCTGATTGGCCCGTCAGGTCTATGCAGGAGCAGAATCAGTTTCCAACAGAGAGAGTCCAGAACAACTCTGAGACATCTCATCATTCGTCTTAAGGTCTCGTTTTATTTCCATGTGTCGTGTCTTCCTGTTTTATTGTGAAATCTTACTTCTCCTCTCCTTTCACTTCACTTCCTGCCTGTGTTCCCGCCCGTTTTGATTGTCTGCCCCGCCCTCATTGGTCATTATCTCTGGTGTATTTAGTGTGTTTGTCTTTGTACCTCTGTGTCTCATGGTCCAGCTGTCCTCTTGTAGTCTGTCACAGACTGCTGCCCTTACCTCTTCCTTTGCACTTGTTTGCCTTTATGGACTGTCTTTTCTGTCACCACTTTTCTGGACATAAACTGTGTTGTAAACCTAAAACTGCTGCTTTGAGTTGTGCATTTGAGTCCTGATTTTGTAAAGACCCAGTCTTAAACTTTCTGCCACAAAATGCACATGGCTAGAGAAGCTGTTCTGGTTAAAACCTGAGCTAACACATGATTTATAAAAACCACACAGAACCTGCAGCTTTAAAGGCTAACCCTGTTAGCATGCTAAAGGCTAACCCTGTTAGCATGCTAAAGCCAACAGACAATGATGGACGCTCTGAAAGGACATTAGGTGTAGCAGCATAAATATGTCACCAATGAACCTAACCAGCATGTCTTTGGACGGAAGCTGGAGAACCTGGAGAGAACCCACGCAGACACAGAGAACATGCAGACTAACCCTAACCTTCTGGCTGTGAAGCATCAGTGCTAACCACCTCCCCACTGTGCCGCCCTGCAGCAGCTGTCCGTCCCCCACCATCTGACCCAGAGTCTCTGACCTAAGGACGAGAGGAGCTGGTCGTCCGGCGTCCATCCCAGAGATCAGTGACGGAGCTGCTCCACCTCCTGAGACGTAGCAGCAGACACGTCATCCTGTCACGTGTGACGCGGTGAAGGACAAAAACAAACGAGCCACCGGCCCCCGTCACACGTCTCTGTGACACTGTGCTCGTAATTGTTAGTGACATCCTTCAGCCCACGAGCCTGTCCCGTCTCCGTTAGCGCTAACGCTGGTGTCCTGACAGACCTGGAGCTCTCATTAGTCAGCGGGCAGCGTGCAGTCTGACGGTGACAGGAAGACGCCGCCGCCGCCGCCGCCGCCGCCGCGTAGCCCCGACCCTGTGACCACCTGGAAAGATGGAAATGTCATGTTGTCTGATTCAGATTAGAGCCGGTGGCGTCCTGAAATCTGAATAATGAGGAGGGAAAGCTCACACATGATCTGACTTCAGATGTCTGGGAGAAGGAACATGTTACAGAGAACAGAGGAGCTGTTACAGGTCGTAGGGTTGAAGCCCAATTAGCTGACACCACAAAGAGGCCGTGTCTTCACTTAGACGAATCAGAAAATAAAAACAAGAGCAGGAAAATAAAAAAAACACGTCCTCCTCCTCCTCCTCCTCCTCCTCCTCCTCCTCCTCCTCCTCCTCCTCCTCTAGTGGCACAGATGGAGAGAGAGGTGCTTCAACAATCACATCACAATCCAATTATTCCTGACATTTTTTAAAAGCCGGTGTCAGCGCTTCGTTTCCGTCGCTGGAGAGGCATCAGCCGCCGTCGGAGCGGCTCGAGAAGCGACGAGTCTTCCTCTCTGCTGCAGAGAAACAAAAACCAAGCGATGGCGTCCACCTCACACGAGTGTCATCACGACCAAACAACGAGCAGAGAGAGAGAGAGAGGGAGAGAGGGAGTGACCTATGACACCTTTCTTTCATGCATCTGTTATTTCGGCTGCAGTGAACCATTGAACTAACGAACCTCTGTGATTGTGCTTTAATGTCGCTCTCAGATGCTTCAGTTAGAGCTGAATGTAGGACGGCAGTGAGTCTCCAGATGGTTGCGTCTCTTTCAAACCTGGATTCTGGCTCCGCTCAGCGTCTGTGTGTGTGTTTCTGTGGATGTGTGCTGTTGTGAGGGCCGGTTACTCATGGAATACCAACGCTGTGGGGACATGGTGGACGTCTGAAACTTGTCAGGAGGTGGTACGGGTCAGAGGTTAGGGATTATGTGCGTCTGCGTGTCGTCCTCTTTAATCTTGATCTGTATGGATGTGAATGAGAAGAAGAGCTATGATAAAATATTTCTAATCCTGAAGAGAAGACGACACTAATTCAGTTTATTGATGACGTTTCAGTTTGCTCAGCTATTTGGGTCGAAACCAAAGCTGAACATGTGACTTGACTCTGAAAGTTAAACTTCTGGACCTGGCTTCATTCATTCATGTAGATGTTACTTAGACATGTAGCACCCACCTAGACCAGACCAGGCACCCCCACCCCATAGCAATGACACTCCTTGATGGCAGCAGCCATCCCCAGCAGGATGCAGCCACAAAAACACTTTAGGAAGAAGAACATCTCAAGGTGTTGACCTGGCCTCCACATTCACTAGATCCCAAACTGATCAAGTATCTGTGGGATGATCCACAGAGGCCCCTCCCCTCTAAGGAGCCCCCACTAACAACAGGACACCCTCAGAAGACCCATGTCCATCCTCTGATGAGTCACCACAACAGAGACCTGCACAATACTAGAAATACTGGGTCATAATGATGTGGCTGATGGCTATATCTGCACGCATTACCCATAAAACCTTCATTCTAATGTTGTATATGTGTTGATGTAACGTGTATGTGTCTTTCTTTTCTTCTTCCTGTCTGCTTCCCTCTCTCTGATTGGTTGATTGGTTTCACCTTGTGGCTCCGCCCTCATTAGTTTCACCTGTGTCTCATTAACGTCTGTCTCTGTGTGTATCTATCTAATCCCTCCTCTGTTTGTCTCCTTCATCGTGTTACCTGCTTCTTGTTTCTGTTCTATCTTGTTTCCTTGTCTCCAGACTCTTTCTATCTTTGTACGTTTATTTTTGTGTCTCCTGTCCCTCCCTCCCTTTGTGTCCTTCATTCATTTAACTCCACCCAACTGAGACAACATCAGCTATATTCTTCTCTCTTTGTTGTTTGACTTTTGTCTGGACTCCCTTTAGACCTCTGCTACCTCCACCCAGCCTTGCCTCCTTGCTTGTGTCCCTGATTTATATCCAGAGACGTGGAAGTGACCCTAAACCCGACCTGAATCCTGAATCCTGGCTCTCTCTCCTTGCTGCCTGTTTTGCAGCAGAGCTTCATTTTGAGCCTCTCAGCTCTAGGAGACGCGTCTGCTGGCCAATCCCTGATCACAGTCCTTCTGTCTGAGTTTATGTTGGGCCGACCTTCTCCTCTCAGGCTGTTCCTTGGCTGCCATCGCTCCTTCTGCAGCGTTTAACGTGTTAGCCAGACTTACTTCTTATTAATTAACGTCCCTCCTACTCAGGCTGATGCTTCACCGTCTGAGCTGAAAGAACAAGAAATGAGGAGGTTTCATGTTTAGTTAACTGATGGAGCTGAATCTTTTATATGTATATTTAAATCCTGATCACACTCTGACTCCACATGATTCACAGACTAAAGGGAGACTCTCTTTAAATGATTTATTCACGTCTTTTATTCTCAGGCTGACGTGGGACGAAAACATTCCCTAAAACAAAAGGTTTCATTACTGCACAGTCACACAGAGTCAGGTTAATCTACCTGAGGCCCCGTCTCATTCCCCTGCTCCTCTCCACTCTGAGCTCTGAGTATACCTTCATGTATGTGTTCTTTACATTCACTTAAATTGAGTTTTGTAACATGAACCGTGGAGACAGAAGATAATGGAATAATTATAGAAGTAAAAACGATGGCTGAACTCAGGAGTCTTCCTCAAAGAGACAAAGAAAATCAGGAGACATCCAGGCCCCTGGTGTAGGATGGCTGCATCACTTCATCTGCCTCTCTTCTTACCCTGATGCCCCCATCACTCTGGAACAGGGTCAATCTGGACTCATCAGACCACATGACCTTCTTCCATTGCTCCAGAGTCCAATCTTTATGCTCCCTAGCAAACTGAAGCCTTTATTTCCAGTTATCCTCACTGATTAGTGGTTTTCTTAAGGCTACACAGCTGTTCAGTCCCTTGAGTTCCCTTCACATTGTACGTGTGGTAATGTTCTCATGATGGACCACACCTGCTGCCTATGCTCCAATGTTTCATGTCAAACCATGACCAATCACAAAACTGTTTGCAGGTTGTGTCTAAACTTTGTCTCTATGGTGAACACAAACCAAACCAAGGTTGACTACAACTTTTCATCAGTATTATATCGACCTCCCTGAGATATATTCTTCTTCACTGAGGACGGCCTGACTCTGTGTGATGATAACATCTAGTGGGTGATTAACACGGTGATCGATTACAGACACGGATGATTAATAAGAGATTTAAAACCCAGGGAGACTCTAAAACGATCCCACATCAACACTCAAAGTGACTCCAAAGTGACCGAGTCAGGAGAAAGCACACCTGACTTCATGTAACTTCAGTCTGCTGGTGGAGCACAGAGTCCACGTGAAGGTCTGGACCTGTTTGAACAGATGGACTGAATCTACCTGAGCACTTAGAGACAGAAGACAAAGAGACAGAGACAGAGAGAGAGTCTGAGTCACTTTCCATTTTCCCCCTGGCTTCATCCGTCTCAGGCTTCCCCTCCTCTCCATCCAATATTCACCAGCATCCCTCCAGTGTCCTGCTAGTGCACCTACACTCTGAGTGTGTGTTAGCCGCCAGCTGCTGCAGCTTTTACCGGGAAAACACTGAGGTCACATCTACACCCAGATTAGATCAGATTAGACGTGAACCGTCTGGAAATCTCTGACGGACTCTGTTAGTAAACTGGCTCTTCATGCATGACTCATCAAACAGCAGACGTTTGCAGAGTTCTCCTAATATCTTAAACGTTCATGTGATTTCATATCAACAGTAGCTGAAAAATGCAAATGAACAGCATTTTAGTTTCACTTTTATTTGAGGTTTATCTCAACATGTTTTCTAGGATCAGTGTCGATATAAAAGGTTTTTTTAAGATTCTCTTCATTTCCAAAACAAGACCTTGGTTCAGGTATCCATGAGTCCAGCCATGAGCTCTATCATCCAGGATACTCAGCTGATATTTCTGACTCACTCTGGGGATGTGAATGTAATGTAAAATAAATGTAAATTTAATGTAGATTTCCATATTACATGAGTATGAATGTATGGAATCATTGGTGACCATGATGAGACAAACGAGCTGATGATGTGACCTCATTACAATCTTTAAAACAGATATTGATTCTGATTTCACATTTCTTAAATCGTCTGCTGCATTTGTGTATAAATAATAAACCTTATTCTTATTGGATTACATTTGGTTTGGAACCTCCTGGAAACCAGCCTGAACATCCCCAGACCACAAGCGTGTCTTTCTTCAGCCAATCAAATCATTTGAGTGATGCTTAATGTGGTGATGGACAGAAGAGTAACAGTGACAGTGACTTTTAGAGACTGCCTCTAGTGGCCACATGGGGAACTGTAGTTTGTGGTATTACTTCATTTTTTCAGATTTGGACATAAACTTGCAGCAGTGACCACTTGGTGGACCAGTTCTGGTCGTTTTGGTGAGTTTTATATTTATACCTGGAATCGAGGCCAAACTTTCCCTCAGTGTTTTTGTGGAGGACAGTTCTTCTGGAGACTCTCCATTGAGAACTGATTCTGCTCCTGCAAAGATCTGCTGGACCAATCAGACCGTTTGGGTAGTATCTAATGCATCCACTGTATATAAATATGGACAATGCGTCACCACTTCCTGTCATTGGCCAAGCTGATGCTACATCAGGCTTATCAGAGGTTTTGATCAAAGGTTTGGACATTTGAAGGAATTTTGAGTTCCTGAGAGTTTTCTAGAAATCAGATCACCGTTATTTTTCTCTTACTTCTCTGTTGTGTCCACTGAGGTCATGCGGGACAGTCAAACATCCCCAGGCTCTTACTGTTGCGCTTTAGAAGAAACAAACGTGAAGCTGCGATAAAACCAAAGTGACAGTTGTGTCTGCTTTTGTCTCCACGCCGTCCGTCCGTCCTCTTTTTCTCCAGATGGAAGTTTTCCACACGGACACGGCGCGACGGTGACGGCCTCGCTTTGTGTCGCCTTATGCAGACTGCAGATGGTGTTTGTTGTGCGACAGAGTTAGTGAGTCAGCCTGGAAGCCACGAGGCTGCAGACGGATGCAGAGCTTGACCTCTGCGGCTGAGATCCTGTTCAGAGTCGACTGCGTGACCTGTTTGCTCTGAGTCAACACTGAGAGACGAGCTTCATCCATTTAATTCATCCCTCGTTATCAGGGACAACCACAGCCGGCCCGTGTTTAACTGCCACGCTGCAGTGTGTGTATCCATCACTTTCAGCTAAATTATTTGGAAGCAGCTTTAGGAAATATGTGGTTTGAATATTCAAGTCCAGATCAGAAGTAGACCAGCTGGTTACTGGTTTATGGATATTTGGGTCAGTTATCCAGGTCATGGTGATCGTTAGAGGATTAGGGTTTAGGGTTAGGGTTATGTTTTTGAGCGTTATCTCAGTGTCTTCCGTTGACTTCACGTCATGACGTGGTGAGCCAGCGGTAGTGCAAAGGTCTGCGTTTGTCACTCGGGGTTAGCGTTAGAGATGGTTGTTCTTCAGCTTCATTCTCATCTCCATGTGTCTTGTCGCCTCCTGTGAAGTCAACACATGCAGACAGGATCACCAACAGACCAGCCCACCTCAGCTACACCTTGGTCTCTGCGCGTCTCCAGCACAGCTTGAACAGTCCCAGCTCCTCAGAGCCCGTCATCATCCTGTTGAGAAGCAGCGTGAGTGCAGACCGGAGCCAGCGCTCGGGTCGATGAATAAAATCACGGCACACATTCTCCCCGTCCAAACCGCCGTGTGCTTCCTAAATGCCACCTCCTCTGACGGTTTCTGTCCTCTTAAGCTCCCAGCATGCTTTGTACTTTGGCTCTGCGATGACTGTGAGCGCTTCAGGGCGGATGCGCTGTCGATTCTCTTTACGTGACCTCCGCTCCTGACGGCTTTCACCCATGAAGAGTCCATGGCGGCGAGCAGGAGGTTGATGAGGAACGTGTAAATATGTCACAGAGTCGAGCAAAGCCTCTGAGAGACCTCTGGCCTCGGTCTTTAACTTGCTTCAGGAGGAAACGACGGCACCGTCTTTTCTTTTTGTCTTTACTTCTGTGTCATTTCATTCTGATCTTTACTCAAGTACCGTATGTGTTACTCAGTTCTTCAGAGCTACACAGCGTCTGGAAGCATTAGTCACGATTCAAAGTCCACAACTTCAACCTGTTTTTCACTTAACTCCACTTAAATATTCTTTTACCTTTAATATATTTACCTTTAGACCTTTTTCTATTTAATGTTTTTATCTTTATTTTTTTCCTCAGCGTCAGGGATTTTTAAACTCATTTTAATTCAGGGGGTCACATATTGCTCCACAGCCCAATTTGATTTATAGATAAAATACAATCTGACATTTCTGAAGTAAAAGGAGTGCTGCTTTGACTAAAGCAGAGGATGAATCAGGAATAGCAGATTCTTTTATTGAATAATAGCAGTGAAAGTCTTTGATGTCATATTTGCAGATTGCAGATTCCCTCTGGTGGACTGGCTGAAGCCCCCGGGCCGTATGTTTGACACCCTAACCCCTAAAACTGTGTGTAAATATGTAAATTATTTAAAGAAGCACAGCCCTGAACAGGAAATGTGTTTCTGAACTAAACCCTAACCTGTTGGTCAAAGCTGGTGACAGCGTTTCCATGTGCCTGTGGTTGACGGATCCTAATAGTCATGTGACATGTGACGCTCATATAGTTTGTTTTGTCCACTCGTTATCCCATGAGGAGAGCCACTGAGTGCTCCTCCTCGCGCCCGTGACTCATTGTGTCAACGACTTTTTCCTCTTTCCACTTGATGCCGTGTTGATCCAGCGAGACGTGAAATCTCTTCACGTGTGATTTCTCTGAACTCCGGGTCAAGCTTTCTCCTTTTTCCTCCTGCTTCATTTTCCCCAGGGACGACACTGCGCCTCAGCCGGCTTCAGCAGCAAACCCGAGTCGTCTGAGTAATGCAGGGTTCACAGCACGCGCCACCAAACTCTTCCTCTGGAAAAATAAATGTTAATGTAATTCAAGGCGCTCAGTCACTGCAATTTCATCTGATCTCTGGCCCCGACCCGCTGTCTCCTCTTTCTGCCTCTGACCTTGAGAGGTACAATCTGCTGGTGTGAATTAGGAGGCGTCGGATGCAGGTCCAAGTGCATTAGCAGGCGAGAAAGCGTCTTTTTGCACTCAGAGTACATCACACCGTGGAAGTGTAAGCTCCGTGTGGAATAAATCTACATTATTTCTTGCCTATGGAGAAGCTCAGCCATCTGTTCAATGATGAAATCCACATGCGAGGAGCTGCTCTGCCCTACATCTTCACCAGGAATCTGAGACGGAGATAAAAATAGATAAGAATGCAGAGATACGGTCGACGTGCACCAGACAGAGATTCAGCTAAAGTCGATAAAAGCTGAGCTGTCCCGCTGATTATTTCTTTCACTGCAGCGGTTAAGTCCACTTTCCGTTTCTTTTCGTTATTATTCTGCAACGTTTGGCTCGGTTCCTGTGAGCTCTCCTCTTCCTCCGGCTGATGCAGCTACTGTGCAAACTGTAAACACATCTCTGGGCTATAAAGCTGTCAGCCACAGCTCACTCTTTCTTTATTTTCTACCAGACAAATGCAAAGAGACCAAAATATGATGCATCTACACTTTTAGGAATACTTGTGTAAAACATTTTGAGCATTTTAGAGATGAAGATAAATACATCTATGCATGGACTATCTGCACCAGACGCTAAGTGCAGGTAAACTTTAATGATCCATGGGCAGATGTGAGGGAACCTCCATGTCTGTGGTTTAATTCATCAATGATCTGATGAAATCTTCACAATGAAATAAAATGATTTGACCATTAACACAGAACATGATGATTCTGTGTTGCACTCACTTTAGGAATGCAACGTTTGAATACTTTATCATGTCCAGGTGACATCTACAAATGTGTTGATTCAAGCAAGATACTCTGAGAGGTCCCAAAGGAACCCAGGGGAACGTTTCTAAACATCATGTGGACAAGACAGAAGACTACTGGGACAATGTTTAGTGGACAGATGAGACCAAAGTAGAATAGTTTGGTTTAAATGAGATGAAGCATCAGAACCTCATCCCTCCATCAAACATGGGGGTGAAGCTAATGTCCTGGTTTGGGCCTGTTCTGCTGCATCTGGACCAGGACGCCTTGTCCTCATTGATGGACCAATGAATTGACTCATCCTGATCCTCAAAGCGTTTATGAGGCTGTTCTTCACCAGCGACCATCAGGCTGCTCCCTCTACCCTCCTGCCTCATCCTTCATGTATATGCATCTAATCTTCATGCCATGCACTGTTTATCCACCCTGTTGTTATGTCAGCTGTGTTTACCTCAGCCTCTGCTGTTTTCTTTTTTACGTTCTGTATATTTTCATATTTATTGCAGACAGATTGCACACGGTCACACTTACACAGACGATGCTGTGTCTTCAGCCGCCCTTCCTCACCAGGGATACGTGGTGATGCTATTGTGTGTAATGACAATGTCACTGTTGTTTTCTTAGCACGTGGGCTGTTTGTATAGAAATGATGCCATTATAGAGTCTGTGCATAAAATATTAGTCATTTTGAGTCATTATTGATGGAAAATGTCCACGTCCAAAAAACTGCTATAACTGATATTTAATTTTTTTTTTCTGCTTTTTTTGCATAAATTTCTTAAACCACACTAGAACTACTAAAAATCAATCATTTTGAGGATGTTAACCCTTTAAATGCCAGTTTGATTACTTAAATGTTTCTGTTTGTCTGTTCAGTTGTGACTTAAATTGTCCCCTGGGAACAAATGTTTTCTGAATCTGAATCTAAAGTCACTAAACATTAAAACTTATTTTCCTCAAACTAATGTTGGGGGTTGGGACATTTTTTTCAAATCAGTCTTGGATGTGACCAAGATCATCTGAAATATTGATTTGGATGCATTATTATCTTTTGTGTAGCATCAGATTTAAAATCAACTCTCCTCTTGAGTCTGTAGCAGACAAACGTGTCCCATTGACTCCCATTATAAACACACTTTTAATCTAACAGCCATGACACAATATAAACATTCATTCTGCATTATTAGGGATTTATTTTTGAGAGAAGGGTTAGGGTTAGCGTGTAACATTCAAATCAGTCTATGCATACAATGTTTATTTCATTAGTGTTAATGTGTTATTGAGCTTAGAGGAGCCAAAATGACGACCAGATGAAGAGGAGCATTTTACCCAAATGGATGAAAAATGTCCCTAATGATGCATGAAGGTTAAACAATGCAGAGACACAGATATTAGTCCAACTCTGCCTGAACATGGGCAAAGACATTTGGAAAAAAATTAAAAAAAATCTATAAAAAGAAAGAAAACCATTAAACTTGTTTGTTTGAAATGTATTTTAAATAAAACAATATAAATAAGTAATAAAACATTGTGTTTTTTAAAATCCTTACATTTTTTAATGTATCATTTATTATTTAATTACGTTGAAGGTCCAGCTAACGCTTCAGTCTTCCCTCCTACGTCAGGCTGTCACCTGGACACCACTGCTTCCTGACACTCCATCATAAAAAGAGATTAACCAGTAATTAAAAGCTTCACATGTTCATTAAACTGGTTTCATTTTAGCTGCGTGTGTTTTGTCAGATGATTCCACCACCTCCTCTGAGAAGATCCGGTATTTTATCAATCTTTAAAAATAACGCCGGTGCTTCCTCCTCCTCCTCCTCCTCCTCCTCCTCCTCCTCCTCCTCCTCCTCCTCCTCCTCTCTGGTGATATGACCGTCTGCATATTCATGCAGCTACTCCTCCTCTTCTTCATCTCCTGTTCTTGTCTGATTTGTCCCATTACCTCCCACTGCTCCCGCGGCCCACTCTCCCCTGAGGGATGACACCACCTTATCTCCTCTATTGATATTTTCCTCTAACTTCATCTTGTATAATCCTAACAAACTGCTCTGAGCTCACTCCAGCTCCTCGCATGGTTTTCAGTTTGTCGCTCCCCGAGGCCTCAGGATTTACAGGCGGAGTGTGTGTGTGTGTGTGTGTGTGTGTGTGTGTGTGCATCCTTATCTCCTCCAGCTTTGTATAAATCATCTGTACTCGTGGTCTGCGCCCTTGAAGAAGAGGCTGCGCTCCAAACCCATTATTAAGAGCATTTCCAATAAGGCAGAAATAATTTTGAGATTTATTTGGTTTTCATTGAGTGCGTCGTCGTCAGTGCTGGTGACTTCAGTTGACCTGCTGCCCCGTGGACTCACTCACGCTTGGACTGCCAGCATGTCCTTGACCAAGGCGCCGTTCCTCCGCGGTGACGTCTAAAGATGCGGCTGCCGTATCAGTGTCTGCGCCGTCTGCTGGATTTACAGCTTTGATGTGGAGGGAAACCGAACGCGGTGGGAATACGTCACACGGCTGACAACAGGCCTTCAGGTTTTCTTTGAGTTAAAACTCCCTTTGCTCCTGTGCTCCTACACGCCGCCTATTATTTAAGGCCGGCCTCACACAGATGGATAGAATGAAGAGAACAAGTAATTTAAGGCTTTCACTTTCAAGTTTCTTTCATTTCTTCATCCCTCAGCCGGCTCAATTTATTTCATCTGAGATTGTTGAAAATTGCAGGACCACATTCTGCATTTCTTTTCTTTTTTTTTTGACACTCTCAGGGCTCTAAAGTTTCTTTCCAAGTGGATTTACACAGTAACTCAAATGCATTTTTAGCTCTTGAGGGGAGACACTCGGGATCAAAGTCACCACCCAATAGCAGATTTCATGTTAATTTACATTCACGGGACAACGGAGCTAACCTTGAAAGAGCTTTTAAACTGACGAAGGAGCTCAGGATGGAACCTGCAGGGAGGAAGGTGTAATAAAAGACAGATTCAAGAACCATGTGTTGAGCTATAATGACTGAGGCTGTTTTAATAAGGCGTAGAATCTGCAGCCATCACAGACAGCCCATAATATTCATCTGCAGCTGAATGATTCTTTGTTATTTAGGAGGCTCTGAGTCAAGGACAAAATGTTGGTCCTCGCTACAGAAGCTAGTCACCAGGACTTTGTCTAAAATGAACTGATTCACAAAAATGTCCTTGTTAAGTGTCTTAGCTCTGAACGCTGAAGGAGAACATTTAAGGGTTCACACAGAACATCCAGTACAGATGGTCGCAGCCCTCGTGCTACCCTCCTGCATGCCCTCTATCTGTCTGTCCATTCACTTGGGGTCCCAGAGACCCCAAAGGAGCACGAGGGTTAATGCAGAAGGATGGAGCACGGAGACACATGTCAGTGCTTTGCTTCTCCACCAGACCAAGCCAAGCAACTCCACTCTACACACCCAGATGAGATACTTGGTCTCACAAAAGGCTACTAAACCAAAGGATGATGGCTACACAGGCCAAGCAAAAGTATCTGAGCAACTCTGCATCCACAAAGAAGGAGGACCAAACCAATGAGAAAGAAGTACAAGTGACTGCAGGCTTCCTGGGATCATCTCGATCTTTGTGATCGTCCTTGACACCACCCTTTCTTTCCTCATATAACAACATCACCCGTTCAGTCTTTATTCAGACAGGCCTACTCCATAGGTTCTTGATTAGGTCATTGGTTTCTCCTTGTGTTGTCCTGATTTGCTTCACCTGTGTCTCATCATCCCTCTGATCCTCGTGTGTATATAGTCCTGCCTTCCCCTTACTTCCTTGTCATGTCGTACTGTTTTCTACCGTTTCCCAGCTCTGGTCTGGTTCCAGTTTTGTCTTTTGAAGTTTTTGTTTTTGCTTTCACCAGCGCTTTGCTTTTCCTTCTTGTTTAATTAAATTCATTTTGTGCCTCCTCACTCATCATCCAGCATTTGGGTTCTACCTACTAGAAAAACCTCGACACATGACTTTACAAAAACATCTGATGAGTTAGCTAGCAGGTTAACAGAGGGCAGCACTATGCGTTTCATCTTACGGTGCATGTCTGGGGTCGTTGTCCTGCAGCCAGGAGCGTTTATCCTTCGGCTCGCTTCGTTTAGGATGATCTGAAAATGGCAGCACATGTTCTACTGATTTAACCTGAGTGGTCACCCAGAAGGAGAGCTGCTCCTCTGGAGGTGTCTTAAAGCATCAAATCCAATTATCCTACAAACTATTGACTAATTACAAAACTGTTTGCAAGAACATAGCGTTGAAGGCGTGTCAGAGCTTTGTCTGGAATGACCTGTTATTTACTAAAACCAATCATCCTGAATCAACACAGACTATAAAGTGAAGGTGAAGTGTTTTCAGTCTGGACTCATTCTTGTGTCGTGCTGCTGCTTCTTACATGAGCATCACAGAGACACAGGATTCACATTCACATCCTCACTTTGTCCAGACTTGTGGCGAGTCGTCCTCTCCAGGGTCCCAGTGGGGGGGTCCACAGGGCAGGTGGCCTCTGTCACACTCATTCTCACACTCATTGTGGGACACTAAAGACAGCAGGGGAGGGCGTGTCTGTGCTGCAGGACGCCGTCCACGCTGCCACGCTTGCTTTCACCTCCACTGGACAGTGTGCATTTATGTTTGTCACCGTAGTAACGCAGCACACTCACTGAGGAGGAGTCGACTCCATCTGCTCACATGTAGAAACCAGCAAAGATAAAGACAGGTCAGCTCAACATGCAGAGACGCACACAGGTGAGACAGAGCAGACCAAATGTCCTGATGTGTGCTTTTAAATGCAGCTTTTTGTTTCTTGTAAAAGCGATTATGTCGCTGACACTGAGACACAACAGATGAACTGTTGTGTCTGATTTCACGTCTACTCTAACATCAGACACAAGCGCTGCTGTTTGTCTACACATACAGCATCATGTGTCCTCCTCTGGGTCCACCGGCTTTGTTTCGCTTCATGGAAATGGAGTCAGTTTGCAAAATAAATAAAAAATCTGACAGCAGCCACATCTGGCTCCAGCACAGCAGCACAGAAGGGAACCAGGGGCATAAAAAAATGAATAAAAAACATTCAAATAAAGCTAATAAAGAGGGGAAACGTCAGACTGGAGGACGATGTTAGGGCTCAGGACGACCTCCTACAACCCTCAGTGAGATAAGGATGGACCTTGACCAAATAAATGTTCCACATACCTGACATCTCTGTGATAATAGTTCTTAAATGTGTTGATCAAATACCCAAAAAATAAAAAAAACAGAGAACATGTGGTACAAGAGAGGATTTAAGGCTCCAGAGCAGATGTTCACTTGGTTAGTGCAGCAGACTGTACGCTGTAAAAACAGACGGAAGAGGAAGTCTGACGAGGTAAATGAGACACTAAGAGCTGTCCTTTAGTGACTGGCTACAGACCTGATCAGGCATAACATTATGACCACCTTCCTTAGAGGCCAGGTCAACACCTTGTGCTGTTCTTCTTCCTAAAGTGTTTTTGTGGCTGCATCCTGCTGGGGATGGCTGCTGCCATCAAGGTGTGTCATTGCTATGGGGTGGGGGTGCCTGGTCTGGTCTAGGTGGGTGCTACATGTCTCAGTAACATCCACACCAATGAATGAAGCCAGGTCCAGAAGTTTCCCAGCAGAACACTGAACTGGAGCAAGATGCTTTAGATGTTATTTACCTGTCATTACCGGTCATAATGTTGTGGCTGAAAATCTTTCTGCTACTGTCACATTAAAGTAGTTCACCCTCAGACTCTAGTCCTCAAAAACCACCATTGCCTGTTTGAACAGTGGCGTTTAAACCAACATCTCCTCTGGCCCGTTAAAGGATGGGGTGGATGTGTGTGTGTGTGTGTGTGTGTGTGTGTGTGTGCGTGTGTGTGCGTGTGTGTGCGTGTGTGTGCGTGTGTGTGCGTGTGTGTGTGTGTGTGTGTGTGTGTGTGTGTGTGCGTGTGTGTGCGTGTGTGTGTGTGTGTAGATGCTGCAGCTTCCTGGCTTAATACGAGGCCAGACATCTGAATCTAATGAAAAGATGTAAAGTTCCTCTTCCCTCCAGCTTAATGTTCACCGTGCTCCACTCTGGGCTGTAAATCCAGGTGGTAGCTGCTGTCTACACATGACTGTTAATGCTGAGCAGACTTTTCAGACCTCTGCACCTCCTCAGCTAAATCACAGCTAAATGACGCTTCACTTTAGGTTAACAAATTGCTTCTTCTTCTTCTTTTCCCCCTCATTGATGCCGTGCAGTTTCCAGCATGCAGTACTGGGAAGAGAAGGAGGATGGAGAAATGAATCAATGAGTCACTGAGAATGTTTTCGTTACTTTTGAAGCAGCAAGAATTATTTATGCTGAGTACATTTTTATCACAGAGTAAGTTTAGCTGTTATTAATAAACTACTTTGACTTCACTGGTGTTTAAGTCTAATGAACGATGAGCAGTGAAGCTGTTAAAGAGGCTGAACTGATTTACATCTTTACATCTTTCTGACTCTAATGCATCAAGTTTTCTCTGAGTTGTTGTTTTGTTCCCGGACTCTTTGGATGAAGTCGACGCTGCTTCTGCATCTTTGCTCATTTTCTGTCTTTCTTCATCTTCTGGTTTGTGCTTGTGTTTGAGGTGGTGGAACAAATTAGTGCTGTTACTGTCCTTTTTATTCTCTATTTGTTTGCAAACCTTGCATGTTGTAATTTGCTGCTCCGCGTCAGACTTTTTAACCCCTTCATGCCTAGTGTCGCTAATTCACGACGCACTGTTTCCGTTCAGACTGCAGCTGAAATAACGCATGTAATACTCCAATGTTGGTTTGTGCACATTCAAAAAAATCCTAGGAACCTTTAGCAAGCACTAGTTTCTGGTAGGACCGGCCGGAGTGGTAACAAAAATACAAATATTTCATTTCACATATATACGTCATCAATGGACATTTATTGTTTTTATCGTGGGATGACATATTCTTACCGTGGGGAATGTTTTTGACGATATATCGTAAATGATTAAATATCACACATCCCTACTATCTCTTACTTTAGGTGACACACTTGTTGCTTCCACTCATTGATGACTCATCTCTAGATCTGTTCCTCCAACAGAGACATATTCTATCATCTGATGTCTCTGCAGCCAAACAAATGTTGGCAACCGCTGCATCCTTACCTGACAGCAGTGAGCCAACACCTGCCCTAAAATAGTTTTAATGGGATGTTCTGTTGCCTGAACACATGGAGTCATCCTTAAAACTCTCGTAGCCTGGTGAAGGACCAGGGTAGCCAGTGTGTGGACGTTAAAAACAAAAAATTCTGTGTTTGTTTGTTTGTTGTACTTTCTGTTTAATCTCAATAAAGAATAGAGATAGAAACACAACAGCCAGGGGTCTGACACTTATATGTTGGTGCAGAATACCAGCAGAGAAACATCTGATGCATGAGGCTGATTTACAAAGAAGACTTCTGAGAATTTGGAAAAGGATTTAAATTCAGAGAGATATTAGTTTTTTATTCTTTGTTGCATAAATCAGAGCACGTCCTCCAGACTGAACAACATAACGTGCTCGGATCCTTCAATCTGCAAAAAGACATTAATTTCAAAAAGCTCTTAACTCATTGTGATGAAGGATCGCTCATAGTCATGTACAAAAAAATGAAAAACGTTGTTAAACCTGCAGCCAATAGATTTCCTGTAGCTCGTGTCTCTAGACGTCGCTCTGCCTTCAGGCCTCTGTGACGACCACGGGAGCTAATGTTCTAGCGTTCAGCGTATGTCTTGTGGTTGAGTCTGATCCAGATCAGATCACGTTTCCACCGAATGCTCCAGTGGTTGTCTCGGGACTAGACCGGGCCCAGGTCTCAGGAGTGTCGGTATCTTGGTTTGCACCTTAGTACGATTGCTGTGATCACACCGTCCCGAGTCAGACACAGTTTGACTCAAAGCTGCTGGATGCTGCAGGAGGGAACGCTCTCCAAGGGATAAACTCAGCTTCTATTAATTATACACATACATATTTTAGGTATTTGAACAAATTATGTTTTGACGTTGCTGCTGCACTGATTGTGGAGCATGAAGTTAACACCAGCAGCCTCCTCTGTTGAAGCCTCAGCGATGCAGGGGGAGGACTGTGCACAACAGGTGCGTCTAAATAATTGGCTCCTGTGACTTTAATAGAGAAGGAAAGCTGGAACAGAACGGAGCCTTTCTGACTGAGGAGCTGAGCCCTGACATCAAACATATTCACGTTGATATCTTTTAATTAGAGTCTCTGCCCCGGCTTCTGTTTGTTGTCCCTGCAGAGCCCGAGTTCAAGCTCCTCAGGTCGTCCCAGGACCAGATACTCGAGCGCAACTCGACGGCAGCGGAGTCATGAAGTGAATTATTTTCTCTAATTGAAACACTGAGGATCTTCAACTTTAAAGGACGTCCATGAACATCCTGATTGCTCTCAGTTACACAGACGTCTTTAAAATGTTTGAATAAGTCGATTCTGTGTTTTTCAAACAACTCAACACCGTCTGGATGCAGGTGATGGAGAACAGAGTCTGAAATGCTATGCTATGGTGCAGCCTTTTCAGTTAAAGCATCTCCTATAAAGCCTCCATACGTGACAGATGATGGACTCTGAGCACAAAGCTTTCAAGGATCCTGAATCTTCGGGACCTGACGCCTCAATTAGTGCATTTTTCTCTCAGCTCCACTGTCTCGTAACTTTCCCTTTGAGAATCAGAAGCAGGACGGGAAATCTGAGCTAATGTGGACAAGGAATAAAGGTTTCCTGGCCAGACGTTTGGTTAGACTGGAAATAAAAGCACTGCAAGACCACGTCCCCCTGTGAGCAATGACCTTTCCTCTGTGTCGTCCGTCCTCAACCTCTGACCAGACAGAACCTGACGCTCTCTAACGGGACAATCAGTTCATGTGACTGCATCTGATCTCTAGACGAACCAAACACCACGTTAATCAGCACGTGCAGACGTTCACACAAACACGTTACCAGTGATTAGACACAAACCAAATGTACGTTCATCGTGCTCACGCCTGCCACGCTTCACAAACGCCAGCGTGCACGCGTGGAGTCTGCAACAAGCATGCAGAAATAACAAGACGGCGAACACAAAGGCCGCGTTATTAAGGAGACGTGGAGAAGCTTTCAGTCTGCAGCTCCTCTTTGTTTGCTTGGTGCAGCCTGTAATTAATCACGCTGCTACTAATTCATCATTTTCCTTTCTCTGAGCAGCACAAGACAAACCATTAAAGCGGTGAAGTAGGGACTGCTTTCCTTACGAGTCAGACCTATTTCAGGGCTCTAACCCTCGACCTACCCCCCAATCCTAACCCTAACTCTATTTCATTTTTAAATCGTCCAGGTTCTTCTTGAAGAATATGTAACGTGCTTAAACCAAGACAGGAGGGACAGAGGGACACAGAGACTGAAAGAAAGTGCTTTACTTTAAACTCTTACATTAAACATAAAAAAAGACTGGAGTAAAAGTGCACACTGGCAAAACCAGGTGTCATCAGCATTTTAATGTTTCCTCGTATTAAAAGCAACAAAACATCTCCATTAATTTCACTTCTTGTCTCGACGTCAGAACTTGATTTAAAATCAATTCTTTCTTGGTGAATGAGTCACGGCCGAGCTCCGAGTGCCAAACCGCTGACGTGTGGTTTCTTTACTCCGCCGAGTCGCAGCGTGGAGCGTGGCTGTCAGGTAAGCGTCCTGATAAAAGGTCAGTCTGCAAAAACTAAAATGTCGTCTCTGACACTGTTTGACAAGGAAATCAAAATGTAATTTAACTGGACGGCTGAATTAGCATGCAGTCACCAAGACGTAATGGAGGTTGGGAGGTTGGTGTCGGTCAAGCTGTGAGTTTCATGTCAGACTTCCAGTCATGCAGAAATGTCAGTGGTGTGAGGTAACGCTGAAGCAGCTGTGAGCCTTCATCCTCTAAATCAGGCTCACGTCCAGGTCTTGGATTTGCAGGCAGGCCCGTCTCTAGAGGAGGCAAATGATACGATGCTGCAGCGTCCGTGGATGACGGCGTGCACCTTTCACCCCGAGCGTGTAGCATGTCTGTCATGACATCACTGAAGCTGCAGCAGAGAAGGTCAGAGTCCTTCATCAGACGTCTGTCCCATGAGACCAAACAAAAGAAGGCTCCACATTTCAAGCCTCCCTCCTGAATCTGGGCTGCACAGCGTTCTTACATCCTCCCCAGAAATCAATATCCGAGGCCGGCTCCACTCCACGTCGTTCTCCTCCTCTCCCCGTCTGAGACACGAGGCCTGACGGTCAAACGTCAGCTCTGCTCTCGCTCGGCGAATGGCTCCTCTAAGGATGAATTCAATAAACCCCAGTCAGGTTGGATCATTCAGCCTCATCTTTACCCCACGCTCCTTATCTTCCTGTGGAAGGAAGCTGCGAGAGAGTCGGCGTCCGTGGGGACCAGAACTCAGGTCGAATCACAGCCTTGGACTTTTCACCAGAGCTTTGTCTCTGCATCAGCGCGGCCTTTCAGCCCCGCAGCAAGAACGAGTCAGACAATGCTCTGATCATATCAGTCACACGCTCTGGGTTTTCAAAAGTGGGAGAATAGACGAGAAGAGCTGCAGCAACAAACGGCACTCAGATCCTTGAACTCAGTGTAACCCCCACCCAAAAGAAGAGAAGTTAATAATTGACCATCTTGCTCCAGTTCAGTGTTCTGCTGGGAAACTTCTGGACCTGGCTTCATTCATTGGTGTGGATGTTACTTAGACATGTAGCACCCACCTAGACCAGACCAGACACCCCCATCCCATAGCAATGACACTCCTTGATGGCAGCAGCCATCCCCAGCAGGATGCAGCCCTTTCTGACAGGGTTAGAGCGACAGCAGGGTTTTAATTTAAGCCAAGAACGGCTCAGTTTGAGGGAGATCCAGAGGTTCCTTTCAAGAACCACAAATCAAACTGAGAACGGTTTTATTACACAGCTCTTCTAATCATGAGTCAGTCTGAACGGGTCCAGCTTGGCTGACCACGCTGCTGACATCAGTGTTTGAAAAGCTGCTCATCTTACTTTAATCACCTTCGGCCGTTGTGCTAAAACATTAACGCAGCCTTACTCTGAATCTTCTGCCGCCTCTCCACCGAGGCAGTGATTCATCTTTTAGCCTCCGACCGGAGCAAACACTGAACATGTGCAGGGCTGTAATTTAGGCGGATGAAGGGGTTTCATTTGGTCGGCTTGAGAGCGGGCGTGACGGCGAGCGCAGAGACCCAGAGCTGCTTATTACGGCGGGTTCAGCTGAAGGGGTCCGCTTGCCTCGACCACACCGTGTCATTAAGAGGTGGAGACGTTGAACCGTGACTGTGGTGCTTTGGAAAGGCTTTGGACGAAGGACGTCAGGAACCCCGTTTGACTGGAACGCTGAAGCCTCCACGTCCGTGCTGAGCCTTTAAGACAAAGGTTTCTGTTTTAGGAGTTTGTTGAATTTTGTGTTGAAAATGATAAATCCTGTTGGTGTGGACGTCTGACGCAGGAGAGGAATGAATCCAGACGCACAGAATTTAATTTAGAAGGACTTTTCCAACAAAAGTTTGAGACTTTTCTCACGGTCAAATGGTTCCTCTCTGAGCACGGCCGTTTAGAAGCTTTAAATACGACTTGATCTTTCTTGAATATTTAAGACCTGCACTTAAAGGGAATCATTATTCACCCAGTGAGACCAGGCAGGAGGAAAGACCCTTAATGAAACTCCCGCCGAGGCGTTGTCACGTACAGACGGTGGCTCGTATTAGCCAGATGACAGGGGCTCATTTGTCCCGCGTGGATTCGTTCTTTGAGCTTCAGGTGAATTCTGAACAGAGGACGGGGAAACTTTTGAGTTTCGCCCCAGGAGACCGTCTTGACACTTTGATAAATGTCTTCTGCTCAGGGAGGAAACTAAGACTCATAGACGGAGGGATGATCCCGAGCAGGTTCTCAGCCTCAGGGCCCAGAGCCACCGTGCAGCTCTAATCTGGCTCCTGACAAACGTCTGTCTGTGATCGTTCTGTAGGATCCGTCTTTCTTCATACGTATGTGACGAGTAGTTTTCAGTTTATTCATCAACCTTTGCTTCATATTTCTCCACAGGATCAGCGAGGCGTCACGTTGAGCATCGCTGCAGGTTCCGTTCGCTGCGCGGCGGACAGCCTCATAATACGTCTGTATCAGATACAACGTGTCCCAGGCGGTAATGAAAGGACGTCTCATTCTCTTATCTCTGAATCGCATGCATGCGCACTTTCTGCTCCAGCCGTTTCTGGGCTGATGCACTCATTCATGTTTAGCTAAATTACTTGCGTGGTGGTGTTGTTATTTATTTATTTCTTCATTTTCTGGCTCCCATACAGCAGCGAATAAAAGGAACAGAGCAGAGACAAAGTGAGGGAGAGGAGAGTTCCACGGCGTAGCGTCGTAATTACAAGGTTCCAGCTGGGTTCAGAGAAGCTTAGAGATAATGAGCGTTAGAGTTTCACCTCTGATAGAGCACGACGGCCGCAGGCTTTTTAATTAACGGCTTTTAGCCTCTAAAAAAAAGAATTAAAGTTTCAAAAATCCACCCTCTGTCTGTGTTTATGGACACGTCTGCTTCATTATTGTTGCTCAAACTGTTTAAATGTTCATCTTTAACGTTCACATTTCAGTTATTTTTACTTGTTTTAGGAGAAAAATTAAAGGAGTGAAAGTTCAAACAGGTTTCTGGGAATTGAGGAAACACCAACTCCAAAACGCACAAGATGGCAGATTAGGAAGAGGAAGAGGAGACGTGGTGTCCATGTTTATATACAGTCTATGCTCTGGCCGTCGTGGTTACTTCAGGGGCCGTGGTAAAACCATGTGTTGACATCAACGAGTCTGATTTTTAGAGTAAACTTTATTTTGACACAAACAAACAAACACAACATCGACACGGCGTCAGCAGCATCAGTTCCATCATCACGCTTTGGATGTTTCTAAATAAAAGCAGCAGCAAAGAGAAACGTTCCTTAAAGGACGCACGAGGACACACGGAGGACAGCTCTGTCTCTGTCTCTGTTTATTGCTGCTACCGTGACAGTTTGTTTCAGTTTCATTATTGCCTTTTTTTACAATGTGGGTCAGAGTCTTGACTCAACGTTTGCAGGATGAATCACCGCAGCCTCTCACATTGTCCTCGGAAATTAGATTATGTCACGACAGCGAAAGTCACAAAATAAGGTCATCACACTTTATTTATTCTGTTTGCGTCGCTGCGCCGGGATTACAAGGCCTCAGAAACAGTAATAGATACTTAATGTTGCCTTTAAACAAATATAAAGAGGAGAAACGTCCCCTCAGAGACAGGACGTTAAGGTCAGAGGACGGCCTTCACATTCATGAAATGCATGAAAATAGAAAAGCTGAACGGCATCCAGGACAGAAACACGTAGCTGTAACACTCAAGAGGAGAAAGATCTGAGTCTGGATGTGACGTTGTCAGTTCTCGTCCTTTTATTTTTGGCTAAACTTGATCCCGTTCATAAAAACAGACGCTCAGATTTATGGAAGCACGTCGACGCATAAATCACCACACAGTGTTTACACCTCACGCTGAGGCTCTGGATGAAGGAGCAGACGCCTCAAAGCACCTCTTAGTTTCTGGGTCAGTGCTAACGTGCGACGGAGCGAGGGCGACGGCCGGACCGCTGCTCCATGTGGACGGACGGATGAATTCAACGGGCCGATGTTTACGCCACACTGATGCTCAGCTACAGCAGAGACGGATGGAACCAGATGTGCAGCGTGGGAAGTTTAATATCGATTTACATGAATCATTTATTTGAAGTGTTTCAGCAGCTCTGACTGTGAATAACTGGATTACACAACAACTGTTTGAAGGAGGAATCTTAACCCTGGAACACTAACGTTATAATTAGTAACACCATCACTAACGTCACTCGTATATTTCAACCATAAAATGTCTCATAAAACAATAACCCGTATCACAGTGGGCTCATATAAAAAGGCTATAAGACAATTGGGGAATCTTTCATGAATAGCTTCTTAAAAAATAAATAAATAATAGAGCTAGGAACTTGAAACTGGGTCCATCCATTCTTGGACATGTGAGACTTGTCCAGTGAAGACACAGTCTTCCTGCATCACTGACAGCCGAAGCTATTTCATAAGCATTATACTAAATAACAATTACATGCAAATTCCAGGACCAGTCAACTAGCTCTGGTATCAGAGAATGAATATGTGCATGTTTTATTCACTTGTTGGTATGACAGAGGGTGGCACAGTGGTGAGGTGGTTAGAACTGATGCCTCACAGCCAGAAGGTTCTGGGTTCCAATCCATGGACTGGTTCCTTTCTGTGTGTAGTCTGCATGTTCTCCCTGTGTCTGCGTGGGTTCTCTCCAGGTTCTCCAGCTTCATCCCACCGTCCAAAGACATGCTGCTTAGGTTCATCTAGATTGGCCGTAGGTGAGACCTGTCCACCACGACGTCAATGATCAGACTGAAGATACCCGAGGACCCGCTCAACTTAGACAACACCAACACAACGACAATCACGTGGAAACCCCCCAACACTGTTGGTTCTAGGGCTGAGTCACTTCCTGTCATATTTTATCATTTGCATTGAACATAAGAGTTTACTGAGCCTCTCTCTCTGAGCAGAAAGTTAACAGCTGACTGTCCTCACACAACTTTACTGAGAACATTGTGTTTACTTCTTTATTTGCAGCAACAGAAACGCTCGATAGCAGCGTATCAAGAGGTCCACGCAAACTCTTTAACCTGAATGTGACCTGGAGCAGACGATGCAGGCCGCCTGGTTAGCTCATGCACCACTCCTGACCCCTCCCTCCCTCCCTCCCTCCCTCCCTCACCTTGGGCCCCACAGGTTGCCGTCAGAGCCTTGATGTCCTCCTGGGCATCAGGATTTGACCCGAGCTCACCCTCCATCACCGGCCCCAGATGCGGATTCGTCTCTAACCCCCTCGACTGATTGGTCGGAGCCTCGGCTCAGCTTGTCCTGTTTTTGTTCTCCTGCAGAGCTCAGCTGTGGATCAGTCTGCTGTGAGCTGATGACTCGAGCTGGAGAGGAACGGGAAACAAGAAATGCTCCCACGCTAAGTTCACTCAGTGCTGCTCATGAAGGAGAATCCATTTACTCTCAGTGAAGCTATCCTCACAAACTAATAACCTGACGTGATTCATTTTAGTGTACATTTGTGTGTTGTTTGTACTATTTCCATCAAGGATTTTATTTATTTATCGTTCTTTATCGGTTCATTTTAACTCAATCATCTACATCCAGCAGTAGCAGCAGCAGCCGACCGATCAGCGTCCTCTCTCCGACGTCCAAACAGACGCTAAAAAGGTTTCATGCTGCAGTGAACTCACATCTTCATCACAGCCCCTGCAGAGCTGGACGCTGGAACTATCACAGAGAGTCTGTGAATGGAGCCTCAGCATGAATAAACGAATCAACACGACGGCTTTAGACGCTCCCTCACGGCCCGTGCGTGGTCAGTGAACGGTTCAGAGAGTGAGAAGATGACGTGAATCTGTTCCAGCGTGTGTCTGGGCCATTCAGCCGTCAGAGTCTGAGAGGACGCAGCAGCAGGGGGAGTCTTTACAAACCAGGGATCAGGTCTTCAGGTCTCTCATAGGACCACATGCTGCAGGCCTCACTCAATCTGCTCTCTGATGCATCTACCTACAGATGATTAAGACCGAAAACAGTTCTTTATTTCCATTATTTAAATGTTTCAAGCTATTAAAAGGAGCCAAACAACTAAAATAATCTCAGTTAAAACCAGGGAATGCTCTTCAATAAAAGCAGAGATTTTAATGGGATCAGAAATAATCAGCTGACCTGATTTCCTCGGGCAGATCATAGTCGTGAGGCTTCGACTGTCCCCTTGGTCTCTGGATCTGAAGGTCCGTCCCGGCCTGTACGGAGCTAAAAGGGTCAGTGATATAACCAGAGGCCAGAGAGCTTTAATAGTTATCAGATCTTCAGACGTCCTGAGAGCCAGTGGAGATCTGAGCGCTGTGATCCCTTTACCTGGTTCTGACTAAAAGCCTGGCAGCTAAATGTTGGACCGTCTGAAGCTGATTTATCGCTCAGACGGCTAAAACGCTCCAAGTGCAATGAAATCAAACAGCGTCTGAGTCTTTAATCATAATAATAGTGGGAAAGAGTCAAAATGCTGAGCTGTCTGCCTTTAAAACCTGCAGTCAGAGTCAGAATTAAAAGTGAAGCAGCAGATGTGAGAACATCATGATCACGTGTGAAACTCTTTCCTGTCGTTGAGATCTTGGTGGAGGAACACGCTGCAAATGAACCGTATGATTGTTTTTTTCTTCTTTTCTCACGTTTCTGCTGCAAAACCTGAAGTTAAAACTCATCTTTGTCTCGTTTCTTGTCAGAGAGTAGGCGCCTGCTAGAAGGAGGATGTCACGACAACTGTAACAGATAACTCCATGTTCTTAATGTTAATGCACATTTTACGGTGTACATAATGTATACTCACTTCTGTCTCTGTTTCTTGTATTATTTTATTTTATTTTACTATTTTTTTATTTATATTATATTATTATTTATTTTATATTTTTAACTAAATTATTTTATTTTATATTACTTTAATTTAAAATTTTCAACTATATTATTTTAATTTTAAAATTTTAACTACCTGTATATAATTTATTTTTATATTAATTTATTTCATTTTTTATTTTAATTTATTTTTAATTTTTAATTATACTATTTGACATTTTTATATTAATTTAATTTTAAGTTTTTAACTATATTGTTTAAATTTTTACATTAGTTTAATTTTAATTTTTAATTATATTATTACATTTTTTTATATTAATGATAAATTGTTTTTTAAACTATATTGATTTATTTTTCATTTATTTTTAACTATAATATTTTTTTATATTAATCTAATTAAAATTTAATTTTCTTTTACTATTATTATTTTCTTCAAGTCATTTTTTTTTTCTTGTGCATCTGAGCTGCAGTGACCAAGCCTTTTCCTTTGTGGATGAATAAAGTGTAAGAAGCCCAAGCAGAGAGCTAACAGGTTGGACTCAGCCGTGCACAGAAACCATTCTGTGAATGTGATCTGAAAAGGTTCCGTTCATCGACTCTCCTCGGCTTCTTCTGGGAATACGAGTCTCTGCTTAAGATAACGATAGCATCGGCTTTTCAACCGACCCTGCACAACGACAAGGAGAAACGTGATGTTCAGTGAAAGATACGCTGCTCGTGTCTGCAGCAGAGACAGTCGCTATCAGTGAGACCAAATCTGAACGAAACACCAGATACAGAGACGGACTGCTGCCATTTACAGTAACATCCATAAAGACCTGCAGCCTCTGTTACAGTCTCTGTGTGACGATCACGTTGGATCCAGGTTGAATTATCAGTTCAAACTGTGGCTGACATCATGATCCTGTACACTGACCCTTCAGCATGTAAATAAAACACCACCTGATCCTCTCTAATGGAAACCATCCACATCAGTGCATCTGTCTTCAGTGCTGCTGATATTCAGATACCAGACCTGGTTCTGTTTGGTTCAGGCTGCCCCCGGCTTCATGCTGCACACTGAATCAAATGTGTGGGTTTAATAACATAGAGATCAATCGATCAGTCATCTGACGCTCACACACCATCACTATTTATTTATTTCCAGTGAATCCCTGCTGACCCTCTCAGGTGTGAGCACATTTATGATTTAAGCGTTACGCTGCGTCCCAGGTCGGGTTCACCTGCAAACATAAAAGCTTTCATCCTCTGCAGGGGCTAGCTGCTCCAGTCACAGCAGGAGACGTCTCATCTCAGTTTCTTCTTGCCTAACTCGGAGCATCTGCACAGGACCTGTTACTTAAACTCCGTCAGTTTTCCCGTTTGGTGAAATCACTTCAGGCCTCTTGTCGGTTGTTGAAGCTGCATTTTGTTCCATTAACTCTCACCGTTAGCACCGTTAACGTCTGACCTGGAGCTGCAGCTTTCTGTGACATGTGATCAGAATCCAGCCTCAGTTTGGATCATCACTCCTTTTCCCTCAGTGGAAATAACGACACACGTAACGCACAGATGTGCAGCAGGAAAAAGGCGTCTCGTTTAATAAGAGGAGTGGAGGAAGCTCAGGTGTGCTTGGTTTACCACGCCGCGTCAGTCTGAATAAAGTCTCCTCAGCAGCTGTGGAGGACCCTGGAGAAGGAGGAGGGTATAAATAAACACAGGCAGGAAACATCCACCTCCACCACACACGTGGATGGATGCATTACTCTCAGATGCTGAGTTCAATTATGTGCAGTTTGACTGAAACCGGAGAATCTTACGGACGAGTCAGAAGACAAACGGCACATTCTGAAAACAAAGAGCAGAGGGAAGGATTGTTTTTTTAGTAAATGAAGTCTAAACAACCTAAATAAATATATTCTTCCTCAGTCATTCTGTTGTTCTCTCTGCATCTTCCATCGTCTCACATTTTGCTCTGAAACTGAAAACTTTCTCCAACTTAAACTATTCATGTGATTAACTGCTTCTCTTTCTGCACCTCCTGCCTCCTATCTCTACTTTCTTTTCCAGAACAATACACTCAGAAAACGTCAGTGCGCTGCAGCCCATTAAAACCCAACGAGACGAAACACGAGAATCGTCCTAATTAGTGTGACAATGCATGTGATGCAAATACTCATTAACGCCCGCAAATACAGAAACAATGGAAACTTTATTCTGATAAAAAACAGCTCAGAATAAATGTTTAAATGTTATTACTGCTGTCAGTCTGGGACTTGATTGTGTGTGTGATCCAGTTATTTTAATTATCAAACTAATAAAAAACAAAAAAACACAAACTTGTTTCAAACTTCAACATCTGCAAAAGCTGTAAAACTTTTTTTTTTTTTACAGATTAATAAGAGCACCCCGGTCAGGTTCTTCATTTTTCTGCGTCTCCGTGGAAACACTGCCGTTGTCTTCCTGTCTGTGAAGGACACAGAGCTCGAGGAGTTTCTTGACTCTTGCAGCGAGTTGAGGTTTAAATCCGAACGTGACAGATTCTAGATCGTGTTGTGAGGACGCTGTAAAAGTCCGTCTTAAACATGTCAGTAAACTCAAGTTATAGCTAACGATCATTTCTTGTTTTAACTCGATGCTAAACCCAGACCTGCTGCTGTGGTCTGAGCCAGAGACGGTAGTCTGTTTCACTGAGCTCACTGTCCCATGGGGAGATGGAGTTAAGGGGGGCTAATAAGCACAAGAGAGCTAACTATGCAGAGACGGCAGCTGATGCAGAGCAGCGTGGTTGCAGGACTGGAGGTGGGCGGCTGTGGATTCTCTCCTAAGTGTGCTGGGCATACGCGGGAAAAGCCAGAGGGTTGAGGTAAACGGCAGCAGAGCGAGCAAGCGCATGGCTGTGGGGGAGGAGGAAGCATGCTAGTCCACATTAACGGGACAACTCATGGAGGATCGTACAAGCCAGCAGCATTTATTTAGTTCATATTTCAGAATGCCACAACCCAGCTAGCACGCTTCCTCCTTACCCGCAGCCATTCGCTTGACTTTAGGTTTGACTTGACATGCTGCATCCTGTCGTCGGTCGTTTTTCAGCTGGACTCTTCCTCTAAACGTGTTTTGTCTGAGATCTCAGCACAATCATCATCCTGATGACTGATGGCGAGTTTTAAAGTTCATGTAAACTTCAGACAGATTCATCTCACATCTCACCAGATATTTATTTTATTTATTAGAGAGGAGGAAATTAAAAATTGATCCAGCAGAAAACATCCACTTTGAAATTCATTCCTGGTGGAGAAGCCGCTTCTAAAATGCAGCCATCCATTTCCCTTACGCTGCCAATATCTGTGCTGGTGCTGTAACACCGAGCTTTAATCCTCTTGTAGAGCCTTGTTTCAGAGGTTTCACCGTAATAGTTCTGTGTCATTAAAAAATGAGAAATGGGAGAGGAATTCATATCGGATCAGCCTTCCTCCTCCTCCTCCTCCTCCTCCTCCTCCTCCTCTCCTCCTCTCCTCCTCCTCCTCCTCCTCCTCCTCCTCTCCTCTTCCTCTTCCTCCTCCTCCTCCTCCTCCTCCTCCTCCACTTTTTCCAATTCAGAACTAAAGACATGAGTTAAAGGATCATTAACCACACAGACAAAACTCACAAAAAGTCAAGACAATGGATTCATCTAAGTTAAACTGAATTCAGTATCATTCTGATGAGGCTGTAATTGTTCTGTCAGTCTCATTAAGATGGTTTCTTAATCTGACTGCGTTCTGTCTATTTGCATGCGTCTAACTCACAGTCTGTTGAGTTCTCTCTTCCACACAGCGCCGTGGAGACGCTGCATATGTTAAGGAAAATGTTGACATCATTTCTTGGTATAAGAAAGCGCCTGTAACCGACCCTGCTGCTCAGGAACTGATCTAATGTCAGTGTGGAGGCAGTTTGACAATGAGAAAGAGGTTGCCTGTAGCGATGAACATAAAAAGAGTAATCACCCACATTACAGCTCGCTCATTTCAGCTCTAAGGAGCTTTATGGTTTAGCCCTCGCTCTGTTCAGCTACAAGACGCTTTGGAAATGAAAGCAACAATGACAGTAACGGAGGGTTTAACAGCTAATGGGGCAAATATGTCCCCATAGAAGGTATAAAGATCTAGAAAGAGGGCGACTATTGCTTTTTTATTTGTCAGTTTCTCTGTCGTTGCTGGATTTATAAAAAGACACTTTGCTTCAGCGCAGAGAAAACCTGAAATCACAGCGCACGTCGTTTTCCTGATGATTAGAGTGCGCCGGGCTCATTTAATGAGCGCAGAATAATCAACAACCTGCAAAAACATCTGACAAGTGTGCCTGAAACACAACGGCAACGCGCCACTCAGCCCGCTTCATTAAAATCAATGCAGTGATTGGGAGATTAGCGTGACAGCTAAGACTAAAAATAGAGAGTCATCCATCACAGACGGACGTATTGACATGCTCCAAAGATAATTATTCATTTTCTCGTTTCAGATTTGCGTCTATCAATAAAGGTCGTTGAAAGCTTAAAGAAAGAAACTGCACGGTGTAGAAATACAACAAGAGGTAGTAAGTGGCACCGCAGCAGACGGTGCAGAAAGTTCAGGTTCATCAATGTTCCTTCTTAAGTATTTTCTCTTCACCCTCAGGGACCCATTTATTTCCAGACTCGCAGTGACATGTGAGGACAAAGAGTCTGAACAGCCTGTGGTCCTGATCAGACACACTCTGACACACAGGAAACACAGCTCTGGGACTGAAAAGACCTCCACAAGAAACGTTCAACTTTCCACAGGAGAACAAACGCACTTTAGGCTGAGATTTCTTCCAGATTACGATCACTCTTCATACAATAAATTATAAAAATCTAAAAATGCCCCTTAATTGGGTGGACTCTGTGTCACCTTGTCTAGACTGCAGCGCCACAGGATACTTAAAGTACAGATGTCAAGACTTTCATGTGAACACTTCAGCGTTTCCTCTAATCATAATCACCACGGCTGAATCTGACACGTGCACAAAACTTTCACTATCTGCTCTGAAACGGACGGCTAACTTTTATCTGACAAGGTCACAAAATAAAGCTGCATGTTTATATTTTAGATGAATTTTGAACACACGCATGCACGGGTACGTTTGGTGACCATCGTACTGAAAATCATCCTAATCAGGCCAGTAAGTACAAGTCCTGTAAGTATACATCAAACAAAACTATTATTATTATACTGGTGTTAAAGTCATGTCCTCCTGGTGTCTCTGCTGTGTCCTCCTCCTGGTACCAGCTGATCAGTGTTCTCCAGCAGCTTGAACCACATCAGTTCTGAGATGTTGGTGGGTTTCCTCACATCAACTGCTGCTTCAGGTCCAACAACAACATTTCTCTTGGATTAAGGTCAGGACTTTGACTTGGCCGTTCCTAAACATTCATCTGGTTCTTCTTTAACCGTTCTCTTGTAGAACCACTTGTGTTCTTGGTTCTCCTTGTCTTGCTGCATGACCCAGTTTCTCTTCACATTCAGCTCATGGACAGATGTCCTGACATTTTCTTTTAGAGTTCATTGGTCCATCAATGAGGACAAGGCGTCCTGGTCCAGATGCAGCAGAACAGGCCCAAACCAGGACATTAGCTTCACCCCCATGTTTGATGGAGGGATGAGGTTCTGATGCTTCATCTCATTTAAACCAAACTATTCTACTTTGGTCTCATCTGTCCACTAAACATTGTCCCAGTAGTCTTCTGTCTTGTCCACATGATGTTTAGAAATGTTCTTCTTGGAGAGCAGTGTCGTTGTCCATCACACCATGGTTGTTCAGTGGATTCATCAACATTACCATCAGCCAATGAGAGAGAGGCCTTTAGCTGCTTAGAAGTTCCCCTGGGTTCCTCTGGTTCCTCTCAGACTATCATGGAGTGATCTTTGTTGGTGGACCACTCCTGTCGTCTTCAATCTGTCTGACTGTGGATAATTTGTGGCTTCCAAACTCTTTAGAGACAGCTGAGTCTCAGGCAAACACCATTTTTTATGTCACACCATTCAGAGATCTAAAAGAGTCCCAGATCTCTGAATCCTTAAATGAACTGATCTTCTTTGATCAATAACTTGGTTCTGAACTTCATGATCTTTTATAATAGACCCACATGCTGTCAGAGTGTTCCCAGGTGCACACCAGCCAAAATATAACTTGTGTCTAGCAGCTGAAGTCATTTAGAGTTTGGTGAAAGCTGACAGCTCTATCAGCGAAGAGGCTCACGTACTTCACAGCGCTGTGATCTGAAGTAATTTGCCTGAGACCCCAGAGACAATCTCCCTCTCTCCTCTGCAAACATTTATCTCTGCTTAAAAATGCTCCGTGTGAGTGTTCATGTCTGTCAGGGAGAAATGGAAATTAAAAAAAAAAAAACAACAACACAACAACTGTGCCTCATCCAGACGCTTCACCCGTCTGGTGCAAGAAGGAGAAACGCAGGCAGACGAAGCAAACACGTAACAGAAGGAGCCCTGAATGTGACAAATGCGCCCACGCTGCGACTGTCAATCAACTGCTGCAGTAACTGCAAGGTTAATGATGATTAACTGCACCTAATCCTGCCTTAAAACACATGCTGGAATCACACAACACACCACCTTCATCTGAAACATCTTCACAGACAGAGGCTGCAGCATGTCTCAGATGGTTCCTCCAGACATTTCACACCCACTCATGAAAAGGTAGGGGACATTATGTTCACCTCATTTTATCGACAAGATGTTTGTTGAGAAGGGGTCTTTGAGGGGAGGGGCCTCTGTGGATCATCCCACAGATACTTGATCAGTTTGGGATCTAGTGAATGTGGAGGCCAGGTCAACACCTTGTGCTGTTCTTCTTCCTAAAGTGTTTTTGTGGCTGCATCCTGCTGGGGATGGCTGCTGCCATCAAGGAGTGTCATTGCTATGGGGTGGGAGCCTGGTCTGGTCTAGGTGGGTGCTACATGTCTAAGTAACATCCACACCAATGAATGAAGCCAGGTCCACAAGTTTCCCAGCAGAACACTGAACTGGAGCAAGATGGTTTAGATGTTATTGACTTCTCCTGTCAGTGGTCATAATGTTATGGCTTTTTGGTATCTCGAGACTGTATAATGTTGCACTGATTTCACTGTCAAGAGGGAAACAAGCAATGATCAGATATTGACAGTACACAACACAGTCTGTAGTCAGTCTCTTGATTTGTCCATTCGATTCGTCCAGGGCTGGACTCTGTCCCAGCTGTCCTTGGCTGAGGTCTCCCGCCTATCACAGAGACAAACAACCCTCCACAACCAATTTAGAATCACCAGTTGCTTTAATAAGGTTGTCTCTGGGCCCACACAGGTGCAGAGAGAAGATGTAGCTTCCACACAGGACGCTGGTTTTGAATCCAGAACCTTCTTGCTGTGATGCAACAATGCTAACCCGTGCAACAATGCAACAATGCTAACTCGTGCAACAATGCTAACCCGTGCAACAATGCTAACCCGTGCAACAATGCAACAATGCTAATCCGTTCAACAATGCAACAATGCTAATCCGTTCAACAATGCAACAATGCTAACCCGTGCATCCAAAGTCCTTCTAAGGCAAGTCGCGTCACTCGGCCGCCATCTTGAATCGATCTTCGGGCATCTATTTAGCCTTAACAAGACCAGACCCTCTCTAAATGAATGGGGAGAACGCGATATTCCCAGTTTCTGAGGTCGTAGGGACATAAAAATCACATGTTTGAAAGCACGATGAAAATCGGACTAAAATCGCTGATTTTGTGGATTTGTTTCAAATTAACGTTTTAAAAGCCCTTTTTCTTGCAGGTTATCTTGGACTGCGCATGCGCGATGCTTTACGACACAGTTCTCTTTTACGGCAAACATCACCGACTCTGCCGGCACCAACTCTGCCGGCACTGATGACCCGTCATCGTCTCAGATCATCAGTTTTGGCTAAAGCTAAAGAGATCAACACGTAACTGTAATATTCCCTGCTTGTGTTGCTCCGGTAGAAAATAACATCCAAGTGTCGCAAAAAAGCGTGACCGCGTAACCAGCAAAATGATTGGAGCAACGGCGCCGGAAGAGGCGGTGCATATGCGAAGACCAGCCATCTTGGCGTTACGAAGTTCCCCCATTCATTTCAATGGGCGATTTTTTAAGTGTTGTGTCTCCTCATATAAGTGTCTCTGGTGCATCTCCTTAAAAAATGTCTCATGCATGTATAACACACATGAAACTACTGCAGTCTAGTGCCTCTGCCCTCTTTCTTGAAATTAAAACAGATAAAATCAACAAAGCGTCTGATGGTGGATCACACTAACAGCTACAGCCTTCAGCGTGTACACGTCATGACTCATCTTCAGACCAGACCTTCATTTTGATCTGAGCTGCACATGAAAGCTTCCCGGCTGCATCTTGTAACTCTCTCATGTTAATAATGTCTTTCCACAGACGACATGATCACCAAGTTACTCAGATCCGCCTTCAGAGTAGTTCTCTCTGCAGCAGCATCCCGCTCGCTGAACCCCTCGCTATCCAGGCTAGGTGATTATCATCGGCCCCGTCGCAGTAACCGTGAGCAGCCTGAACGTCTGCCGGTGCAGATGTGCACAGCTGGTTTTACCGTGCCTTGTTTCGTTCGTTCTTCTCTCTGCGTAGATGCTCCGGCTATTTGAGGCGACACAACAACACTTGTTAGGAGGATGACTTCATTTATGAATAATGGGTCCTTTAATTAAGTTAGTTGTCAGAGATTAGACATGCACTGTGAGACAACACCTTAAACGGATGCACTCGTAGCACATGACGTCTAAATGACCCTGAAACTTCAATTAAAGAAACACCACAGAAGAAGAAGAGGTGGCAAACAGCAGATAAGACAAAGAGGAGGCTGGTGTGTCGACACAAACACAAACCTCTGCTGAAGCCTGAGGCCGGTGACGGTAGCTCTCAGTGGATTTGCTTTGAATTATTACACTTTTAACTAAATAAAATAATAAAGGCTGTTATCTCAGTTTAACATTAACACACACGTCAAAGCTGAGACGTTTTCTTTACTTTGAAGCACAAACAGGAGTCTCTCTGTGTCTCTGAGGAGGTTTCTGTTTATGCGACTCAACATTAACTTGCTCTCAGGATCAATAAAGTGGAATTATTTCACACTGTGGGTCTGTTTAACCTGTGGACTCCTGCACAAACACTGGTAGGCTGCTTCACTCCATACAGACACAACTAGAAAATGAAACATGACATGAAAACTCACGTCTTCAGATTTGGAGGCAGTAGGGATTCTGGACACTTGCACTACTGAGTCCTAACATAAAACCACTGCCATGATTTTGTGCTTCTGGACTTTTTCAGTGCAGATGATGTTTGCTAAATCATAAAACTACATTTGAGGTTACATAAACGAGCCACAGTATAACGTTCTGCTGGTGTCAGGCTGCAGGGATATACTCCTGTCGTTTGTTTGTCAAATTATAGACTTTGTCAGAGAAAAATATCTTTGCAAGACTTATTTACCGGCCCGTTAGGGAGAGGAGTCATCACCATGCACAACCTGGACCTTATTTCTGGCACAATCGTTTATTCACCCATATAACTTTGGTGTCATTTGGACGATATTTGGATCCAGGGGAGCGTTGTGTATGTCTATATAGTGGAAGTGAATGGGGCACGTCCTTTGAGCCAGAGAGAGCCGCGGATGAGGAGCTCGTTGAAAGGAGGATGCAAAATATTGGTTTTGCGTCGGATAATGCGTAATTTAGAGGCTGTGTTTCGGTGCCCCATTCACTTCCACTATATGGATCCAGATATCGTCCAAAGACACCAAAGTTATATGGGTGAGTAAATGATTGTATTTTATGCCAGAAATAAGGTCCAGGTTATAAAAAACAGTCTTTAAGTCATTTTTTTTCTCATATTAAGACAACGTAGAGCTAAATATTAATCAGAATGTATTGAATGAGAGTAAAGGTGTCTTTAAATTTTATTACAGACTCAATTAATTCACGATTCAAACTGTTTTTTGTCACATGCACAGACTAGAAACATGAAATTCTTCTTTTACCGTGCCCAACAATATAAACTAGACTACATCTTCAGAATCAAACTCATCAATCAGAGCTACAGCGTTCACAGGTCTGGTTACTTGGTATTGATTAACTGTGATTGCTCCCACCTGTATTACCTCGTCTTCTGTCTGTGTGCTCCTCCCTTCAGGCTCCACCTGTGTCCTATCATCCAATCAGCCCATGTGTATTTATACCTGTC
>SRSE01000606.1:0-124389 GCA_005024645.1 Planiliza haematocheilus
CATGCAGGAGGGGTGTGCTCTGCAGGCCACTGATTTTCCTGGCTGCAATGCAAAAATCTTCAAGGTGACAATAAAAATAAACAGTATCAGGGCTGTTTTCCCAGCTCAAATCGATTTTCAATCATTTCCCAAAATCTTCAGATAGCTTTTCTTTTGTAAATAACATGCTACGTCCTGCATCCTCTCGTTAGATAACTAAACAAGACTCAGAATATGACAGAAACTATGAGAACAACGTCAGGACTGAAAGCTGAAAACAACAAAGAGCTGGGCAAAAACAAAAACGTATGAACGACGAGATACGAGATGGAAAATACGGTGGTGATACCGGCTAATCTCTGGAACCACTGACGACTTTTCAGAACTGTAATATTTCTAAATTATTTAAATCAAAACCATGTGAATCGCAATTGAATCAACTCTGGAGAATCAGTAGTGATACACAGCCCTGAACATTATATGTTAATAATAATAATAATAAAAGTCACAATATCTCATTGTTAGAAGAAGAAGAGACTCTGTAGACGTTTGCTTTTATACCAAAGCTGCTATGTAATGCTTTTCGTCGTTAAAGTCGTTAAACGGTTTCTTCTATCAACTGCTGGAATTTAATCAAGGAGTAAATTAATAAAGGCTTTTGTCCATAAGTCTACTGGAATTTTATTTTTGTGTCTTCCATATAATTTATTTTCCAAACTTGCTGCATATTTTACTTAATTCAATTTTTTAATTCATATCAAATATGTTTATTTGGTTCCACAGGAAAGGCAGCTATTTGTTTTTCTTTTCCGTGTTAGAAACGTGTACGCTGTACTTTACTATCCATGTTCAGTGTTCATGAGGCACTGACTCAGAATAAACACAGTCACATTCTAAACAGAATCAAAACATGGATTTCTCTGCAAGCAGCTTCACACAGACCGTGACCTTACCTGTGGTAAAGCAGTGTTGAGTTGTCTCTGCAGCGAGTCCCTTTCATGGCTGACTTCGTGCAGCTTTCCCTGAGTCAGGCCCAGGTTCTCCTGAGTCTCTCTCAGGGTCTCCAGGAGACGATCCCTCTCCTCCAGCATGGACACCATCAGCGACTCAAAGTGGCCCTCCGAGTCCGACTGCAGCGGGGAGCCGGAGCCTCGACGGCCACCGCCACCTCCCCCTTCAGACTCGCTGATGGTGGGCATCACCTCGCACATCATCTGCATTAGAGTGAGCGAGAGCAGTTAATTAAATCTTCTCTCACATAAAGACCAAGTGTTCTCTAAAAATAACGGTCTGTCACCTATGTGGACCCCGCTCCAAAGAGAGTTCATTCTTTATTACGTGGGATTCCCCCTCCTGTCTGCTATAACTTAAATTTAATTTACCTGCCTACTCAAAAGTCTCACAAACATAAATCAGATTTGGAGGAGCCGGTGGGGTCAACTTGGGATGTCCTGATCGGTATCATGGCCGATGCAGGTCTTTTTAAAACGACTGGATCAGTATCAAGCTTCAGCCAAGTCTGAGCTTATCTCTAAAAACTTTTTCTGTTTAAGAAGCATCAAATAGCATCAAAGCTGCTAGAAGAAGATGAAGCAGATGAAGATGATGAAGAAGAAACTGAAACTGAATGTGGATGTTTGTTGAAGTGGTAGTAGGGGGTAATCACTCAAAGAGGAGAAGAAGAAGAAGAAGAAGAAGAAGAAGAAGAAGAAGAAGAAGAAGAAGGATGTGTGGTGAGGTGGTAGTAGCTGATCATCATCCACTCAGTCAAAGGCTGCAGCCAAACAACAACAACAAACACTGAACGTTTAGAAGAAGAGACAAGTTTCCTGGAGACAGCATCAAGGAGAAACATCTTCCAGAGAGGGTTAGGGAGTTTATGGCAGCGTTGGATGAGCAGAGAGAACACAAGGTACCAGCTACCCTCTCCACACTACATTAACTTTGACTGGAAGATTTATTGGACTGAATCCAGTCCACTCTAGGAGAAGACAAGGAAGACAAGGACAGACTTTAGGAAGACACAGGAGACCAACTCTAGGAGAAGACAAGGAAGACGAGGACAGACTTTAGGACACTACAGGAGACCAACTCTAGGAGAAGACAAGGAAGACAAGGACAGACTTTAGGAAGACACAGGAGACCAACTCTAGGAGAAGACAAGGAAGACAAGGACAGACTTTAGGAAGACACAGGAGACCAACTCTAGGAGAAGACAAGGAAGACAAGGACAGACTTTAGGAAGACACAGGAGACCAACTCTAGGAGAAGACAAGGAAGACAAGGACAGACTTTAGAAAGACACAGGAGAACAACTCTAGGAGAAGACAAGGAAGACAAGGACAGACTTTAGGAAGACACAGGAGACCAACTCTAGGAGAAGACAAGGAAGACAAGGACAGACTTTAGGAAGACACAGGAGACCAACTCTAGGAGAAGACAAGGAAGACATGGACAGACTTTAGGAAGACACAGGAGACCAACTCTAGGAGAAGACAAGGACAGACTTTAGGAAGACACAGGAGAACAACTCTAGGAGAAGACAAGGAAGACAAGGACAGACTTTAGGAAGACACAGGAGACCAACTCTAGGAGAAGACAAGGAAGACAAGGACAGACTTTAGGAAGACACAGGAGACCAACTCTAGGAGAAGACAAGGAAGACAAGGACAGACTTTAGGAAGACACCGGAGACCAACTCTAGGAGAAGACAAGGAAGACAAGGACAGACTTTAGGAAGACACAGGAGACCAACTCTAGGACATTTAACATCAGATCAGGACGGCTCAAAGGTGATGCTTACTAAGTTCATACCTTGAACTCGGCTCAGTGCTGTTCATGTTTAAACACAGACACTGTGTTAACAGACTTGTGATAAAACAGAAGATAGCGGCCGAGTTTAAAAGCTGATCTAATCAGCATAGTTTTCAGACACCACAACAATCCCTATTACAACAGTTTATTGACTAAGCAGTAAAGTAAAACAGAGACAAATCTGCTGCACCTTCTTTCTTAAAGTAAACCTAAACTAGTACTGTTCAAAATAGGACAGAGACTGAAACCAATCAGAAATCTAGTAATGCTTAGTTTACTGCTGCACCTAAGGTCTGGGGATTTAAAGCCACTCTCCACACCCAGGGGCTTAGGTCCTGTAAGACAGACTGCTGGACAAAAAGCCAAGAATCATGTGAGCTGGATTTAACATACCTACAAGGAACAACAACTTACAAACGGGAACAAGTGGAGCAGCCGGAGCTTTCCCTTCATCTTATTCTTTGACAACGGCAGCAGAGATGCTAAAAGCCATTTCATTTTTAAAAAAGTGTTCGGTTCAGTGCACTGATAACTCTCTTGCTGTAGCTTCAAAGCGCTTTGCATAAAGGGCTGCTCATTACATTTATCACCCACCTTGTTTTAAACAAACAAACGGTAAGTTTTTAGGTGATGCACATCGGCCAAACTTAAACCCGATTTATCAGAAGCAAAAACAACACGCTTTTCATATCGAGGTCAAGCCACTCGGGCTGGACAATGTTTTTTACGAGGGGGAGGGTCGGTAAGGCAGCATCCAGGAGAGGTGGTGACAGATGGTGCATCCCATACGTCAAAAGCTAAAGATGACAAATCAAGACCTGGAAACAGGGTCACTCAGGTGGATTCCTTTCTAAACCCCTTCTCCTGCAGGAGGTGAGCAACTGGGAAGCAAGTGATGAAGCTTTAAGGGAGGATACAACATTTATAGTACATTTGAAAAGTATAAAACCAGTCAAATGTGACTTGCAGACCTTATTTTACAAGAGAAAGCACATGATGCAGTCACACGCACACATTCAAATAAGGATATGTTGTTTAGCTAGCAGTTATTTTAATGTCTCACCTTTGAAGAATAAAGTTATTCCAGCCTCCTCTGTAATCCACGTCAGTTTCTAATTGAATAAAAAGGCCAGCAAGATCCAGGTACTCCAACAGCCTTATCACAAATATCTTTTAAATTCCAATCAGGAGCTGGGGATGCGTTAAGGCTCGGTGGAAAAAAAAATAAGGGGGATAATTTCCCAAAAGGCCTCAAAGCAAAACCCACATAAAGTGAGCAAAGAAGGGGGGGGCAGTATTCCAAGTTTGGCCGGCTAACTCAGCGTTAGCGAGCTAGCTCCAAGTAAGCTGGTGGTTCGATGATTGCATATCTGGATGTGGAAGTAAAGTGTCTACATTTGCATCTGAAAACAAGCAGCCTCCCTTAAAAAATAAAAACAACGTCCGACTAGTTAAAAATACCATTTAACAAGAGGCAGACTTGTAGCGGTACAGCTAGGTGACGTGGATAACAGTTGTTAGCTCTGCCTGCTAGCGTTAGCTAATTTGAAGCAGAATTCTTTGGCTTGAAGTCAGTTTAAAGTCGACGGCTAGCTAACGTTAGCTGCTAGCCTGCTAGGTAGCTAACGCTTGCTAGTTTCATAGAGTAACTTAGCTAAAAATAACGGCCGGTAGTCGCTTCAACATACGCCCTATTTCGTATAAAAGTAGACAACGTGATAAAAATCCATCATAAACGTTTACATTATATCACCTAAAAGATTAAACCGAGGTTTTTAAATCCTGAAATGTTGGGTCTCCAAAGCTGAAATTAATCTATCAAGTTAGCGGCGGCTAGCGTTAGCTTCCCCGTCGAGTCGCGTCACCACATCACGAAAAACTTCCAGCCCGAAAGTCCAAAACCGAGAAACGGAATTTATAATCCCTTCGGGTTTTCCGTCCGAGTTTATGGTGTTCGCTCGGCGATTCCACGAATAACAAAATTAAAATAAATAAAAATAAAATAAAAAAACAGAAGCGGTCCGTCCGTTCGCCGGTCCTTCGCTGTCGCCTCTGCCTGCCGCCTCGGCAGTCGGGACAGCCAATGGTGGGCTGTCCGTCGCTAGCACTTTCATTAGCCCGGTAGTCCACGGGAAGAGAGCGCTGCTTCTCCGGCTGGCAACAGGAGGAGGAGGAGGAGAGGAGGAGGAGGAGGAGGAGGAGGAGGAGGAGGAGGAGGAAGAGCTGCTGCAGGACCCGAACTCCTACTCAGGTATTTATCTCATAAAATACTCTTTTATTTGCTAGTAGCAGATGTAGAACACATACCTCACATAACGAATGAATTAAAAACATTTCTTAGCGAATATGTGTTATAGCAGACTACATGTGTACACAAATAAAAGACTGTTTGTGCATGCCAGAATAAAAACTGTCTAATAATAATAATCTATTGGATTTTTTTGCAAATATTTGTTGTAATAGACTATATATAAGACGAGATAAGATAAGACAATCCTTTATTTATCCCTAATCCTGGTGTTCATTTAGCAAAAATACAGTAATACTGTATTTATTTTCATTTCTGTGCTAAATCTAAGATATATTAAGTGAATATTTGTTATAGCAGGCTACATGTGTACACAAATAATACTGTTTGTGCATGCCAGAATAAAAACTGTGTCATAATAAATAATCTATTGGATTTTTTTGCGAACATTTGTTGTAATAGACTATATATAAAACGAGATAAAATAAGATAATCCTTTATTTATCCCTAATCCTGATGTTAATTTAGCAAAAATACAGTAATACAGTATTTATTTTAATTTATGTGTTAAATTTAAGATATATTAAGTGAATATTTGTTATTACAGACTGCATGTGTAAACAAAATAGTTTATTTGATCATGCATGCATAGAGAGGCATGAATAAAGTGATGTTTCTTAGAATAGTCTACAAATGTGCATAAATATTTTAACAAATTAAAGGCTAAACAAATAAAATTTAGTATTGTCTTTTTTATTTGAGTAAAAATATAATAATACTGAATAGATAAGATAATCCTTTATAATGTCATTTTATTAAAAATCTAATAATACAGTAAGTATTTAGATTTTTCTGTGGGTTTCTGTGTTTAAACTATGCTATATTAAGTGAGTTTGTTATAATAGACTACATATGTGCAAAAATAATGAACGATTAAGCTTAACTAGTTAAGTTGACGGTGCACATGAGTTGAGGCCATGTTTGTAGTTTATTTAGTAATAAGTGAGTGACCTACATCCAGCTGACAGAACAATACAGGCGCTGTAAAACTAATAATGGCGCCATCTTAAGGTGCATCAACACATCTCTACAAACCGTGTGTTCTTTAATCTAAATGTGATGTTTTCACATTATTTAATGGCTGAACTGTAACCCTACTGAATGCACATGTGCAGCGTCTGTCATGGAAATGCACTTATAGCACAAATAAAGTAGACTTCACTGGATCTGTGTCACTGGTGGTGCATGGGGGGGGGGGGGGGGGGGGGGGGGGGTCCTTGGTTCTTGGGGCCCAGGGCAAATAAACCCCAACAAATGTTGTATTTTCAAAGCTAAAGGCGATGTTATCCAATTATCTAATGACAGAATTATAACTAATTAAATGCACATACATATGTTTCTACACCTGTTCACCTGCTCGTCAGCTCGTCACTTATGCTCTAGTCTTTCTGTAATTTACGCTCTGTAATTTAGATATTAATATACTACAACTAACTAAAATGACCCATATGAATAAAGTAATATCAGAAAAGATATAATAATCTATTGTTGTTATTTCTAGTTGAGGAGAACATCTGAAATCAAAACAACGCTCTTTATAAAACCTGCTTCTCCTCACTCAATTCATTTCAGCTTTTAAAATATGTTTTCAAAGAATTTATCGTGAACATTTTGTCTCATTCAACTTGAACTATCTGTCTATTGATAGAAGAGGGCATCTAGTGGAGGCTGTGGAGTATTGCACTGTAGGTTCCTATAAGGGCCTTAATGGTTGTCATTGCATAATATGATAAAAGGTCAAAATCCACGTCCGTCCCTTTATCTCCACAGCTATAATCTACTAGTGCCTGTTTCCAGAAAGATAACGCTCAGTGTCACAAAGATGAAATCATCTCAAACGTTTCTCCACTGATTACAGAGTCCTTAGAGTCACAACAGTCATTAACAAAGACATCTTAAGGTAAATGTCCTTACATCTTATTTACTATTTTTTTATTTGAAGAAAATAATGAAGCAGGACTGACGGATAAGAGAAACATTCAAGCTAAGAAAGGTGTTTTGAGGAAATACTAGCTTCCACCTTTATCCAAGTTTCTCAAATGTAGTTTCCTCGTGGAGAATGTGATTATTTCCACGACATAAATAATATTACACCAACACTACATAGATGGTTAGAGTCATATTTACGCTTTTCAGAGATACACAGGGAAGTTTTACACCCTGCAGGATTTTCTGTTTCTGTATAAAAATGACTGAAGGTAGACAGAGAAGGCAAACAAATCATTCATTCATTCATTCATTCATTTTCTATACCTGCTTATTCCTGTTAAGGGTTGCAGGGGTCTGCTGGAGCCTATCCCAGCTGTCATCAGGTCAGAAGCAGGGTAAAACCCTGGATGGGTCGCCAGTCCATCGCAGGGCCCAAACACATCAAATAAAAGGTAAATACTAGACCAGGGGTTCCCAAACGTTTCCATGCCAAGGCCTTCAAACAGCATTAGCTTCTGGCCAGGGGCCCCCTCAGCAAACCTACAGGCAATACTACAAAATATGTAAAGAAACGTCATCTTTCATAATGTTTCTTACTTTTATTCACTATTCAATAACTATTACATTTGTTTAGCATAAATGCTGCCTCATATTTTCTGATTTTAGGAGTTCTTAATTTTTTTTTGCAGCAGCAGTGTCCACAGGGCTGTTGGTCTGTTCCTTCTGTCTCGTTCTTGTCAAAAACCTGTCCATTTTGCGTTAGCAACATGCTAGCTACATGCTAGCAACATGCTAGCTACATGCTAGCTTAAGGAGAAAAGCAGCTTGATAAATGACGCAAAGATTATGAGGTCATGAACGATGTTTTGACTGACAGGGAATCAGAAAGAAGAGCATGGCAAATAATGTCTAGATATATATATTATTAATAATTATGTTTTATGATAATGATTTAAACAATTAGATTATATATTTTATAATAATGGTTTAAAGTGTTAGTTTATTTGGAAAAAATAGGAAATATTAAATTTCTGTTAGATGCAAAAGCCCTTGTTCTTAGTTATAACAACAACTAAACATTTTCTGTAGCTGCTGATCTGTCAACTTTTATCCCATTCCACTGAACAAAACTGCTTCTGTTCTTCCAGTATTCACAAAGGTGAAGATTTGTTCATTTGTTTCCTTGTGTTTAATGTGTTTAAATGCTTGATATTTGCAAACTGAAGCCTCAGTTTTGATAGTTTTAGTCACAGACGCATGTCAGCAATATTTACTTGTGTTTTTGACCTCACGTTGCTCACACATCGTTCTGGTTGCAGCACAAACATCAGAACATATCTAACAGATTATTAGTTTAAAGGAGATAAGTGTGTGTGTAACAATAAAGGCACAAAAATGTGTGTAAGAGAAAAATATCCTTTTTATTGAGATTTGTAAATTCATAAATCATAAGTGGTATGATGTTATAATTCATACCATATTACCTCATAAAAGAAGATTTAATACATGTCTGAACAATCACCCAGCAGCTGCAGTACTAGCTGATCATCCTCGTGGTTTTAGTTGCACTCACACAGATTTTAGTCTTTTACCAAATAAAACTGATTTTAGAAATTTGGATGAAATTCATTTAAATGTTCTCCCACACAAAAATACGAAACAACACCCAAAACTAAAGCTCAAAATAATCAGAGAAGATTAATGTAGTCAGGAGTAGTGAATGAATCCGTATTCGGCACACACTGCCGTCTAATTTTCCATTGTAGACAGCGGCTGGTATTTGACCTTTGACATTTTGGTCTTGTACACGACCACGCCACAGACCATGCCGACGGCTGCGAGAAAACATCCGGCCATGAACGCCAGGTTCAGGTTCAGGTTGACCACTGCAAAAACAAGACAAGCACAGCATCAGTTCTGTTTTGTGCGACGTCTATCCAGACCCAAAAGCCCTATCTGTTTTCCTTTTACCTCCATTTCCGCCAGTTTCCAGCGACCTCTTCAAGCGCAGAGGACCCTGGGAAATGAAGTGCTTTGTGCTCTCGATGACAGCCTCTCTCTTTCGGCGCCCGCTGCCCTGCGATGAGGTGAGGCATCCCTTTGCGCACCTGGTGTTGGTGTTCCCTGCTTCGCACATCATGAGCGAGCAGCTGATGTACACCTGAATGCAACGAAATGTACAGTCAGCAGACGTAACACAGCGCCCTCCAGTGGACACACGGTCTAAAGTCAACCTGAAACTCATTCGAGTCACGTTCACTTTTAAAACCCTATTTTTTTCTCTAGCCACATGAAAAACAACCTTTTGACTGTATTCAACTGAACTTGTAGAGCTTTGTGAATTGCCTTTCTTTAACAATTTGCGGCTGGTTATTACAACCTGTGGCTGAATTGTGAAGATGTGCTGCTTCACATTGTGAATCTGATGCCAAATGAAGGTCAAGTCTCCTGAATAATCTCTTAAAAAAACGGTTGTACACCGGATAACTCATGGTGAAGTTTGTCAGATGAATCGACTGTAGATATAAATAACAGTCCCATTGTTCACCTGGTCGTGCAAGCCGATGAACTTGAAGGCCTCCATGCTGAACCGAAACTGCGTCGGCTTGCTAGGGGAATGGATCTGAATGGTCGGGTCCACGTTGCACCTTGTCGGATGAAAGAGAGACATTTAATTTCCAGCAACTCGTCTGCAAGTACAAATGGTTTGTCTTTAGTAAACACCAGAGTGTGTTCTCATGCTCACCCATTTTCAATGATGGAGTAGGTAGGTTGGTAGTTGGGGATGTCGTATGGCGCGGCACTGCAGGACTCCACAAACATCACGGTGTTGTTGACTGAAGACGTGGCGTCGATCTCCATGTAGATTCTGTTCCCGATGTAGAACTCCAGAGGGTAGGTGTTTTCGTCCTTCATGTTCAGGTACCTCTGGTCGTCATAGAACTCAAACTGGTACGTGAACTTGCCAAAGCCCCTTTCCCACACGGTGACGTTCTTCCTGTGCGCCGTGAAGCCCGCCGTCACATTGCCCGTTTTGGGTACGAACAGTAGAACTGCACCTCCAGCTGGTGGTGCCTGGTGATTAGCTGGCTGGAGTTGTCGTATGTGGTGATTTCGTTTTTGAACATGAGGTTTTCCTCATCCTCCTGCAAATGCAAAACGTCCAAAATCAGTCCTCATGCTGTTAAAGAAAGAGCAGTTTGTGTTCGTGTGGTGAAACAAGTGACCCTGGTTACCTCGATCTGAGTACCACAAGCATTGAGGGGAAAGGTACTGATGATGTGAGTGCTGTTGGAGAGTTCACTCAGGCTGCAGTCAACGTTGCTGGAGTCACTGAGGCGCAGATGGCTCTCATCGAGTCTGGGGAAGGTGGATTTATCAACTATCACTGTCATGTTGAACTCGGTGCAGATGACATCGACGTTAACTGGAATGAAAGATTTATATTTAAAAAGACAAGAAAACAAAAACAAAGCATATGTTGGAAAAAATATTGTGCATTAAAAAAATATTTGACACAATTATAACATATTGTTTTATAGATTTTATATTTTCATTTTAACTGCACTACAAGTATGAATCATAGGAAGGCTGTTGCGTATCACAGGAACTGTTGATAGGTATATTCTCTTTTGGAGGCTTTCTGCCCCTAGTGGTCAGAAATGATCAAATGCAGCTTTAAAGGTCTAATCTTTGGGATTTAGTGACATCTAGTGGTGAAGCAACAAAACAGGCAGTGAACACGTTTTCTTCTGTTGTAAAGTTGGACATTTCAGGACAGAGGTCTCAAGTGGTCAGTGGAGGAACTGCAATTTTTGACACTTGAGCTTATTTTATTTATTTATTTATTTTTTCAGGTGAATTTTAGCTTTATTTCTGGACTTTTTGTTACCTTTACCTAAAACACACCACCTTACAAAAGGTAACCTGTTGCAGCTTTAAAGAACCTCCAATATTTAGTGACTTAAAAGAGCAATTTAGACCAACAGAGTGGCCTTCACACTCACCATGCTCCTTGACGACGGTCACCAAAACACACCTCATCTCGGACTGATAGACTGAATACCTGAAAAAGCATTATTGGACATTGATTTAACATTTTAACAGAGGAAAAGAGGAATTGCTTATTCTTTAATTTTAAACTTCACTACCAGATGCCACTAAATCCCACAAACTAGTCATTTTAAAGCTGCATCAATACACGTTTGACCACTAGAGGGCAGAAAGTCTTTAAACGCTTGAGATTTTTAGTAGAAATACACCACTGCCCTCTTATGATTGAATTAACATGTACATATAATGATTATAATTCAGTTTTTCAGTTGAAATCTCTACAGCTTTTTATTTTTTTGGCTTAGAGACATATTTTTCATTTGAAAGCAGATTACAGATGAAAACTAATTAAACCAGTTCTATCACAAATGGAAACCAAAGCTCACCCTAATTTCGCTTCAACAGCAAAGCAGATTGCGTAATAATCTCCCAGGTCGTCTGCGGTGGGTGTCCACTTAATGACAAACTCATCATGTGTGGTCTTGTGCTTGGTGATATTTGATGGCCCGCTCATGATGACATTTTGCAATCTGAATAAAAACAAAAACAAGGAAAACTTCCTCATTATTCCTGTCTTGATCTTATTGTGACGGTCTCACTGATGCTATCTCACTCACGTTGAGTATGAGGCTTGTGCTTTGATTCTGATCTCCAATTCTTTGTGGGCCTCTGCTTCGAGCCGGGCTCCGTTTTTAGGCGTTGGATCCAAAAATCTTGGCAAGTAGAGTCCTTCCTGACACGAGGGAACCGCCGGGTCCACTGGAGAATAAAAGAAGTGAGGGCTCAAAATTGGAGACTTTGGACTTACTGCCCCGTAACGATCAGAGGTCTCCTAGTCAAATTTTAGATGATCTAAACTGTATGATTGCCTTGCTAAGAATATTGGAAGTACTTCTGAGTGCAATAAAAAAAAAATCGTACTCACCGAGAAAAGAGAATTGCAGTGGTAGTCTACTGAGAGGATACCCATAGTACTGCTGTGTCGTAGTTGGCCATGTAGTGGTCGTCCATGGGTCCATTGTGGTTGTAGTTGGTGCTGCAGTGGTTGTAGTGGTCTGCCATGGGGCTGTAGTGGTTGTAGGTGGCCATGTAGTGGTAGTAGTTGTCCATGGGTCCATTGTGGTTGTAGTTGGTGCTGCAGTGGTTGTAGTGGTCTGCCATGGGGCTGTAGTGGTTGTAGGTGGCCATGTAGTGGTAGTAGTCGTCCATGGGTCCATTGTGGTTGTAGTTGGTGCTACAGTGGTCGTAGTTGTAGTTGGTGCTACAGTGGTTATAGTTGTAGTTGGTGCTGCAGTGGTTGTAGTGGTATGCCATGGGGATGTAGTGGTCGTAGCTGGCCATGTAATGGTCGTAGTCGGCCATACTTGTCTCTTTCTCCTGGCGAGTGGTGGAAACCTTGTGGCTGAGGTTCCATCTGTGTATTGCAGAGTGATGTGTCTTCTTGAGAAGTCCTCAACCACCATCTCAATTCCAAAAACTCTAGTGTCGGCAGTTGTGGAGTTGTCATAGTGAAGTGTGCACGAGTCCTAAACATGTATAAACATATTTAGTTGTACAGGTGAACAATAAGTCACCCACAGTAGCCCACTTATGTATCATATATATAAAAAATGAACTGTTCAGCTAACCTCATCTATTTGGAAGACTGAGGGCCTGCTGCACGAGCTGCACTCTAGATCAAAGACATTTCCATATCTGCATCGGACTCTGTCGCCATCAGGGTCAAAGTTCACCAGCTTGTATGTTCGTGGGCAGTTCCGAGGAACTCTGAAGAGACACAAGAGTTAGAATTGGAAATAATGATTGTATCGTAAGATATTCCACAGTCTGACATTCTCAAACTTCTACAGATAAGGATAACAATTTCATGCAGGAAGTTTACCTCAGGAAGGGCAGAATGGCAGTGTCTGGTGATCTGTTTGGTTGTCCGGTGTCGGATCTGATCCCCAAATCCACAAGAGTAGACAAACGCCAATTGCCAACACCGTTACGTGTTGGGATCCAGCAACAGCTCGCTGCCCTGTGATGAATGGAAACAAGTCTCATTAATCTCTGCATTTGAATTAAAAAAACAAACCAAACAGAGATGTGTTTGACAAGATGACATTGAACAACACCAGCTACATTTATATCATGCAACAAAAGAACAAGCCTACCTCATTTGAAAAGGTTTGTCCGTGTAAAGGTTCCTCTTCTCAATGAATTCAGTTTCACACCACAGGTTGTTGGAGACTGGTGCGTTAGTACTGCTGTCAATTACAACTCCTCTAAGGCTGGTCTGGTAGCCACAGTTGCCAGAGTAACAACCCCAGAAATGACCACCATAACACCCGTGAAACGTGTCCCTGTTGCGCATTTCCACCTGTGGAGAGGAAGATCAAGAAAAATCAAAAAATGTACTACAATGGAAAAAAATACCAAATACAACAATAAGCTGCTCCTTGGATTTCAAAGAATAAACTAAAGGTGGACACATGTGACCTCCTTCCTTTGGCTAGTGTGGGTCACATTAAAGACCATGTACTCAACCCGCGATCAGATCGCAGGTGGTGGCATTTTATTTCCAGGTACTTAAAGTTGTGATAAGATTGCCCATGTTGGATGTTTATGAACAGGCTTACAAATAAAATAAGTTTTCCATTTTTTTGGATTACATATTACATATATATATAATCATGTCATTAGCCTTATAGCATAATTGCCTAAGTCATTTTTTAGCCACTGTTACAGTATTAATAAAAAATACCAATGTGTTTGCTAAAAATTGTGTTTTTTCTTGTTAAAACATTACAATATGACTTAGGCATTTATGCTATGAGAATGATATGCAAAACACAAAAATATGTAAACGTGTAAAATATCTTTTTTTTTTTTTTGGAAGAAATAAGAATTTATTCTGGTATAAAAATGAAATAACATTAAAGTATCTCACCCTATATGTTCCATCAGGGTTCCTTCCCTTGTAGGAGTAGGACACGGTTCCTCCATAGTGGTGAGACCCAGATGCCAGTGAGACCAGGAACAGCGTAAGCAGGATGACCAGAGTGGAAGCCATGGCTACCCAAACTCACCTCTGTCTCCAGATTCTCTGCCGCTTTCATCCACCTGCAGCATCCTTATATACACTTCACTGCAGAGCAGGTGTCACCTGGAAAGTTTCGAGGCATGCTTGCTATTTTGCAGAACAATGGAGCTGCTGCAAAACTGGTTTGACAAAACAAATAAGATTAATTCTGAATGTATAAATGTGTCGTCCAAACTTTGGCAGCAGCTCAACAATGAAACCCAACACCAGGTCGTGTGGTCGTGGCCTGTGTCGGGAAATTAAAACTTACTGAGACAGCTTTAAACTCACACTGCTGCACTGATGGGTAAATAAATGAATGAAAAATGATTCCTTTTGTGTAATCCACATTTATTAGAACTAAAAACAAAAATGTAAAATTCTGTTGTAGTTTGATCGGTGCAGAATGAGAATGTAAATAAATAAATAAATAAAAACAAAATATATAATATATATTAAAATATTGATGAATATAATGAGTTTCTAATGAGAAAGTTTCTATTCTTATATATTTGATGAAGCATCAGTCAAATGGTATTTGGAACAAACAGTTCTGACAAAAGTGTCTCTGCCTTTCTCAAACATGTACACAAAGCCAGAGGCATTTTGATTTCCGTTTCTCTTACTGGAAAAAGGGTTGTCTACATTCATGCCGGGAACTTTGTGCAGATCGGAATGAATGAAGCACATTGTTTCTTTATATATACTTTCTTTTTCTTTTTTTTTCTTTGAGGGCTTCCTCACAACAACCTGACTCAACTCAGGTGAACATTGCATGTCGACAAACAAAGAAAACACAATGGCTCTCCTTCGACAACACAACAAACAGTGGTAATATTATAAATTACACCCCACCCACCTTTACCAACACTATAAACCCTTACACTCCCCACCTCACCTGTACTATGACTTTGAGTCGCACTGAAGTGACACTGAAGGTGATTTTGCAGAGGGTAGAGGGGAGCCAGCGCTCAGGTCAATGATGCTGATGGATAGAAACTGTTCTTGTGTCTGACTGTGTTTGTCTTCACTGACCTGGACCGTCTTCCAGAGGGTAGCAGAGTGAACAGGTGATGGAAAAGATATGTGATGTCTTTATGAAGTGACAGGCCCTGCTGCTGCGTCTGGACAGGTATGTCCTCCAGAGGTGGCAGTGGGACACCAATGACGCCCTGGACGGTCGCTGACGGTAGTCCATTTAAGGTCCTCGCAGATGTTGACCCTTCAGAATGTTTTATCTCAGAGTGTGGGAAGGTTCTCAGTCATCCAGGTCATGGTATATATTTAAAAACAAGCTGAAACACCGGGTTCTCAGAAACTCAGAAAGCCACAACAGCTGATCAGTGAATGTGTTTACATAAAATCTAATGGAAATAGAAGAAGAAGAAGAACTTTATCTCAAACACTGACTCAGTTCATCGTTGGAGAACGAGGAGCAGAAGAAGAAAAGAGGCAGAGGAGGAGCGGGGGGGGGGGGGGGGGGTAGTTTGTCCTCCTCCAGTCCTGAATGTCTAGAATAGAAGAAGATGTGTCCAACATGTCTCCAATGTCTCTGTCCACATGGACTCCATCTTGGTTCATCATTTCAAACACTTGTCTCCCTTTCATCCGTTTGTTGTCATTAGTAGGGCGTCCATGTGAACACAGCCACTGACTCTCAGTCAATAGCAAACAGTTTTTTTAAGATGATAAACTTTTACTGGGATAGACGTGAGAAAAATGAGCAGAGATGAATGTATCTGTCTAAGGTGTGTAAACCTCTGTAAAAAACAAAAACAAAGAATCCCTTGACTCTCAGCGTGACCCCTGCTCAGAAATGTGAGATCTAGTCACCAGCTGCGATGTTTCATTCCTGCTCAGGTACAACCAGCTCGTAACGCAGAGGGTCAGAAGGTCAAGCTGTCCTTTGACAGGTTCGTCCTCTGGTCTGCGCCTCCAACTCGACGCTGCTCCATCAGAGCCATCAGAACAAAATTAATCCGTAACCAATCCTCCATGTTTTTAATGTAACCTTGTGCATGCTGTGCTGTGCTAACCCTATGGTTGTTGACTCTTCCTGAGGATCTCTAAGTTAAATACAATTTGGGATGTGTTTTTGTTATTTTCATTAATATCGTATAAAACATTAACCCCTCCCCCTTTATTCTTACTTGTTATTTTCTTAGAGTCAATTTGACAGCCCTGTTTTAAGTTATGGAAGATACAACATGTGCCTGTGCAGTAGTATCTTTCTCTTTAAGAGTAACGTCACCGCCTTGTCCCCAAACCCTAACCCTAACCCAAACCCTAACCCTAACCCTAACCCTAACCCTAGCCTGCAGGAGTACTGGCTAAAGCCTGCATCCTCATTATGGCCTCATTTCACCTTGTTTTAAATCATCTCAGAAGTACATTCTTGAAGCAGCCTGAGGCGCCGAAATTGTGGCAAACATCTGTTTTCTTTTCATTTTAAGTCTCAGGTAACCAAAGCTCAATCAATCGATGTGGGTTTTATCTACAAATCTACATGAAAGTACAGGAGCACATACCCTGAAATCATTGGGCTTAGCAGCGATCAGGTGTCGATCGGCATGCAACGAAACCTGTGAGAACCCTGAACGCTTGTGATTAGAAGCAGGAGGCGGGGTGATGCTGGATCACGGTCCACTTCACCTGAATGTCAGAGGCTTCGGCTGGTGGGAAACAGCATCTTAAGCCCTAAAGATCTTTAGTTACTTTATCTTTGTTGATGTGGGAGCTCAAGTGGAGCAAGATAAAAACAATCAAACCAAAAGGAGATGAAGATAGGAAGATCTGGAACAGACATCAGCATGTGAAGATTAGCAAAGATCATTTATGATCAGCTCTACTCTGTGTTAAAGCAGCTTCTCTGTTCATTTAAATGACAGAAATAATTTCAATTACAGCAACAACACAGAGCAAAGCCTCAGGTGTGTCTGGTTACAGAAATCAAGGTCACTGCATCTTGGATAATATTTCTTTTTGGCCTCTTGTATTCTTGTTGGTCTTTGTTGCCTTTGTTTCTTTTGTTGTCATTTGTTGATTGAGATACAGATTAGCTGTCAATCAACAGAATTGCGTGACTGACGGATGAGACTTGCAACAAAGCAGCTCACATGTTTTGCATCTATTGTTTTTCTTTCTTTCGTTTTTTTATTTTGCTCACAGTAACCAACACTCTGACTCTTTGAACTTTCATTTTTGATGTCAGGAACACACGTCTCACATCTCAGCCTCCCAGCTAATAAATATAAAATTATGCATTTGATAGTTAATATAGTTTATACTATTACTCAGTAGTTTTCTTGAGTATTTCTTTTGGAAGGAGTTCAGTGCACCAAACCTCCCAAGGTAAAATAAAATAAAACAGAAAGTACACGGAACCACTTCACAATGTCTAAAAGTACACAAGGAGAATTTAATCAAAGAAATAAAACAAACATTATAGTAGTGTGTATTGTTTACATATCATGTCCTCCTGGTAACAGCTGATCAGTGTTCTCCAGCAGCTTGAACCACTTCAGTTCTGAGATGTTGGTGGGTTTCCTCACATCAACTGCTGCTTCAGGTCCAACAACAACATTTCTCTTGGATTAAGGTCAGGACTTTGACTTGGCCGTTCCTAAACATTCATCTGGTTCTTCTTTAACCGTTCTGATGTAGAACCACTTGTGTTCTTGGTTCTCCTTGTCTTGCTGCATGACCCAGTTTCTCTTCACATTCAGCTCATGGACAGATGTCCTGACATTTTCTTTTAGAGTTCATTGGTCCATCAATGAGGACAAGGCGTCCTGGTCCAGATGCAGCAGAACAGGCCCAAACCAGGACATTAGCTTCACCCCCATGTTTGATGGAGGGATGAGGTTCTGATGCTTCATCTCATTTAAACCAAACTATTCTACTTTGGTCTCATCTGTCCACTAAACATTGTCCCAGTAGTCTTCTGTCTTGTCCACATGATGTTTAGAAATGTTCTTCTTGGAGAGCAGTGTCTTTGTCCATCACACCGTGGTTGTTCAGTGCTCTCAGAAGATCTTTACCTTATTTGTAACAGCAGTTAATGATGTATATCTGTTTCTTTATGATTTCCAGGGGTCTGAATGTTCTTATTGCAGCAATGAGAACAGCTTCGGGCTGTTGCTGTCAACAGCTGATAAAGTAAACACCTTTATAATAGCTTTTTTATAGCACTGAGATCACCGCAAGCAACGTGCTCTCATCAGACCAGTTTGGTTTCCGCTCTATCGGTAGGCGTTGACTTCTATGACGCTTAACATACAATCTCAGCATTTCCTCTAAGATCCTCACACACTACGTCTGCATGTACTAACCACATATAAACACACAGATATGAGCTTCAACCTGCAGTCACAACTGAACAAATAAAACAAATGGAAGAGGCCGAAGTTTTTTCTTTTATTCTTAAAACACAAAGGTCTAAACTTTATCACGATTTCTTTTACGTCATCTGCTGAACTTTATTAGGATGTAAATTTGGTCATTTTAATTCTAACAAAACATAAATTGTGCAGGTTTGCAACAGGTGTTGTATTTACCGCTTGAAATGAACGATGTGTACTCAAACTAGTAATGATTAATATAAGACTATATATTAGCAGTTTAACAAATGTAACCTTTCTGAATTTTTATCTTCAGTACAACGTTTTTTTTAAACAATATCTTTATACATTTTTTTTAGATAGACATGAAAACACGTAAAAATGTTCATGGCTCAGTGTCACATTATTACCATATGTGTTTCTCCATATACGGAAAAAAAAAAAGTATTGCTTTTAAGAAAAAAAATATCGCACAGAAATTATGAGTTAGAGAAATACCCCTAAGACATACGTACTGCAGTCCAGTCGTTTATTGTTCAAGTGAACATCTAATAAGAAAATAAGTTTTCCTTCAAGAATTTCTGAATAAAATGAAAATATTACTTGTGTTTGGCGGCTCTTTTCTCTTTTTGTCTGTTTTCTTGAACAGTGTCTTTATTCAATTTTAATATAGACAAAAAATAAAATAAAATAAAATAAAAAATGCCACAAATTTTGTTTTTGCAGTACATCCTTGTGGGAGGAGGTAAAAAAAATAAATAAAAAATAAATGGACAAGGACCTGATGGAGTAAATTGTTCTTGCACAGGATATGAGGAGACAAATACGTCTCTAAAACCTAGGCTGAATATTTGCTAGCTCTCTAGTCTATTCACTACATGTTCCTAATAGTCATCTATATAAGTCCAAATGCAGTGGTGGAGTTGTTTGCAGAGGCTTATGTTGGGTTTCCTTTGTCGGGTCTTTGATATTTCACACCTGACTAAAATTGCTGAATTTTCACACAGCTACAAAACTGTGAGACCAAAACCAATAACCTTAATCTCAATGAATCAGAGAAAATCAAGAGAGATTAGAAATATAATGGATCAAAACTGGAAATTTGGGAGAGTGAAAATCATCCAAATAAAACTAGACCGATGTCATCACAGTAAAACACAATGTGCCGTAGTTTTTTAGAAGCTTTCCAGATGGTGGAGGACATAATTAGTGGAGGCCATCATCAGGCGTTACTGTATGGCAGTAGAATTTTTGTCATGTCAGTGGAGTTGCAGAACGTGTGGAACCTGATCAGTAACTTCAGTGTCATTGCCTTATGGCCACAACTATGCTATTCACCATTCATTTTAATTAAGACTTTTTAGATTTCAGTTTCTTTTTCTCTCAGCAGAAAACAGGTCAGACTGAAAACTTCTGAGATAAACACATGAATGTAAACTCTTCGACTTTATTGGTCGACAAAGGCTGCAAGATATTTCTATGCCAATTTTTTCTGTTCGTCTTTTAGTCCTGTAGAGATAAACTGGGACAGCATACGTCTGTAAGTCATATAGTAAAATTCCCGTATGATGTATAACGATGTGATGTAACAGAATGAATATATTGTTTTCAGGTTATGTTGATATTTTCTTAAATTGGATCATTTCCATGGTTAGTAATTTGTGACGGAGTTAAAACGTTATTTGAATGAAGTGTATTCATATAAACTGGTCAACCCAATAAAATGACAGGATCGGTACAAACAAACTCAGTCCTGTGCAATCCTATCACCAGGTGTGAACACTGATCTGGTCTCTAGAGTCCAGGTGTGAACACTGATCTGGTCTCCAGAGTCCAGGTTAAACAGGTCCAGGTGTGAACACTGATCTGGTCTCTAGAGTCCAGGTTAAACAGGTCCAGGTGTGAACACTGATCTGGTCTCTAGAGTCCAGGTTAAACAGGTCCAGGTGTGAACACTGTACTCTGTCACACTACTTAAGTAGTTTTTTAGAGAATCTGTACTTTACTCTTTTGATTAATCAGGACTTTTACTTTTACTCTACTACATTTAAAAGTTTTAAAAATATACTTTTACCTTGTTACTCGTTACAAATTAAAATGGAAATATAATTAATCATTGAAGGATTATCTGGAATGGGCGTGTCCGAGAGGAACAACATACGATACTCTTACGAGGTTTAGAGGTCAGGGCGGGATGCGTGGTTCAGCAGATGAGGAAGACACTGACAGCATCTCCTTCGGTAGAAGATGACAGTCACCCGTGACTAGGAGATAGGAGGAACTTTTTTTGTGTTGGTTTTTTTTGTTTTTTTTTATCATACCACATCTATTTCATTCACCTGAAAGTGAAATACAGAGAACTAGGGGAGAACCAGTTTTGGTTTGTTTTGCTTCTTTTTATGCGTACTATAAAAATGCTTTGTACTGCACTTATGATGCTTGAGTATATTTTTTCACAAGATACTTTTGATACTTAAGTACATTTATTGTGAGCTACTTTAAGACTTTTACTCAAGTGATTTTCTTATGGGTGACTAACTTTTACCAAAGTCATTTTCAGTTATGGTATTTGTACTTTTAGTCATTTTTTTTCCAAGTACTTTATCTTCCTCTGGTAACGAGAGCCTTTTAAAAGATTCTGGCCATGGAGCTGAGAACCAAACTAAACTACAAACTAACCTGAAGTAGAATCAAATGGTTCTATATGACAAGGATGAGTTTGATTCCATCATTAAATCACATTTAATAATAATACCTTTTGTTTATAACGCACTTCAAAGCAATGACCTCAAAGTGCTACAATGCACATGAAACAACATGAGCATGTAATTATGAATGTGAACATGTTGATGAATAAAGAGTCCTGTGTAGTTGTGCATTTCCTCAGTTAACACAAATGTGTTTATTTCTCTTTATTACTGGTGCTTACTTTGTAAACTTATGAGTTTTTTTTGTAGCTGTTGATGGTTCTGATCCAGTGGTAGGTAGAGATCCATTAATATTCTACTGACCACATGATGGCGCTGCTGCTCATTTACAGACACACACACTGAGATCAGATCTACAGAGCTGGCTGGGGACGCATGTGGAACGAGGGGAGAGATGATGAACGATTAATGAATGGAATGACACAGAAAAAGTGAAACCCACGCATTGGTGAATAATCGGGGGATAGACCGCTGGCAGCGACCAGAGGAAAGAGACGAAGAAAACCAATCAATGCTGGTGTACTAAAACAATGCATTTACTGCCAATAAAAAGCACCGAGCATTAAAACCAAATGTTAAAAACTACACCCGATAAAACAAGCCATTGATAAAAGAGGCATAAACGTCGTTTATGGTAGCCAGGCCGGGTATAAGGCGGTTCAGGGAGGCCGCCGCTCCAGGTGCTGCAGGCGCCTCTTCTGGCCGTGGGAGAGGGCTTCCTGGGAGTCAGTCACCTGGGGGAAAAAAACATAAAGCCAGTACGGGTGTCCACACAACGCACGAGTTACTGTTCCGCTGCACAACCACACACCAGAGCGTTACTAACGGCTCATAGGGAGAAACTTATCCGCCAGGCAGGGCGCTATTATGCCGCTGCGCCTACGGTAACGCTCCGTGGTCTCTTCTTTGCGGCCGGCACACCCGCTGCCATGGCTCGTTCTCGTCCCCTCATGCCGCCCTGGCGTCCCTCTGGCGTCCCTCTGGCGTCCCTCTCTCTCTGGGATATCGCTCTTCTTCTCACATGTTGCCTCTGTGCCAAATCCGTCCGTCTTCCATCTTGGCTCCGCTTCTTTTACATGTTACTTCCGGTGCAAGTCCGTGGCTCCGTCTGACGTCCTTCTCCCATGTTACTAACATGGGAAAACAAACTGGGAAAAAGAGAGCTCTCTTTTTCCCAGTTTGTGCCGCTCTCTCTCCACCAATCTCCGCCGCTGCCGATTGGTTAAGCGGCTGTAAAAGGGCGGGACATCCCAGGTGTAGCTAATAAAAAGGTGTGTTCAGAGGCAGTGATTAAGGGGCCATCCACACGAAAACGCATTTTTGCGTAAACGCACATGTTTTTATTCGTTTTGTTCTGTCGTCCAGACGAAGCCCGTAAACGCATAGCCCTAAAACGCACTTTTTTGAAACCGGGTCCCAGGGTGGATAAATTCGAAAACGCACTTCTTGTGGATCCGTCTGGACAGGAGAAACCGGAGATTTTGGGAAACGATGACGTCATCGCCACCATGGCCACACCCCTGGAGCAGCCTTCCACCTCTTATATCTCGCGAAACGTCTCCTAACAACATCAACAACAAGGGCGGACTACATGCTTGCGTTACTACTGGAGAACATATTGAGCCTATTATGGTTACTAGGGCAAAATCTAATTTTTCCTTGAGTTTGGTTTCTTCTAAAGTTGATTTGTAAACACTGCTCAAGCTTCATGCGCATGCGCCACCGTTTTTGGTGAATTTCTGAAACTGAAACAGCGCCGCCTATAGACCTGGGATATGAAGTAGCGTTTTGAGACGTGTTAAGACGGATCAGTCTGGACGCGAATATTTTTGAAACCGTGCCAGCGAAAACGGATAAGAAAAAGATCGTTTTCGTACGTGTGGACGAGGCCTAAAACCTACAGGCGTGCATTCAAAACATAAACACAAGTAAAAGCATGCAATAGTAAAAACTCAATAAAGTATAAAACAGCAGACCCCAGCAAACCCCTGCAACCCTTAACAGGAATAACCAGGTATAGAGAATTAATGAATAAATGAATATTTCCACAAAGATAAGGCAGGACTCACATTTTTTACTTATTTATTTATTTTGCATCCTGCAAATAGAGACAAAGTCCTCCCACATTCCTCCCATGCACCAAATCATTTTTGTTTTTCATTGGTCGGCGTTTTGTCTCATTTTATCAGCTGATTTATGATGCAAACATTACGTCTGAAATAAAAATTTTAACAATTCTTGTGAAGCTGATTAACTTGTTACCTAAAATGAATCACAGTCAAACTACAGACAAAATGAATGACAGAGATTTGTTTGTCTACTGCTAAAAATAATAAGTGATGTCCTGCTACATTTACCGTCAGCCTCACCTCACTATATAAACTGATGTCACATAGCACTTGAGCCTGAAGGGTTACACTTACCACATCAGACTACAGCAAAGGGTGTCACTTTGCTGGCTCATATATACCAACACAGCAATGCACAATGAGATATTTACTGGACAGACATATTTGCCCTTTGTCCATTTACTCCATCACCATCTGTACTGATGAGTACAGATTACATACATATTAAATTAATTTGCAACTAAATTTAGTTTTAACAACTTTATCTGTTTCTATAAAATCTTTTAAACTTTCTCCACATTGCACTATTTTGGGACTTTTAGCCAGAGGATCATGAACCTTCTACCTGCTTTTGTAAGCAGGACTTTCTTATACAGTAACAGTAAACCCTATCTATCTCAAACAAATCCTAAAAGAAGACAAAGAGAACCCAATAATGTAAAAAAGTAACTGAACCCTTGTTTTCAGTATCTGCTGTGACCTCCTTTACACCATCACCTCTGAACCACTTCTGGTTCTGTCTACTCTGTTTAAAGTTTAGAGTCTGCTCCCTGTTTAAATTGTTTAAAGTCTCTAAATTCTTATATTCATATCTTCTCATTTTCAGACAACACGCCAAGAAAAAGTACCTCAAAACATTTTAGTTTAAAACACCCATTCAGATACAAAACAGACAAAACCTCTCTTTGTCGTCCTAAAACTGATTTGACCTTTAGTCCTCCTCAGAGGTGGGCAGGGCCTGGTATTTAGCTTTGGGCCTCTTTGCTCGGTAGATCACACCTGCACACACCAGGAGGCAGCCGACAATGAAGACGAGGTTCATGCCCAGATTCATGCTCAGGCCGGATGCTGAAATGAAGGAAAAAAGACAAACAGGATCATCCCTCTGCTGCTCAAACAGCACACAGATGAAACACTGTTCTACAAAATGAAGGTACCGCTCTGTCCTGCATGTGTATATGAGTCAGTTTATTAGATAAACTAAGCAAGTGGTGGAGGACGACATTTAAGAAAGTTGCACTGTGTTTTTTTAATTAATCTGGTCTGTTTGAAGGACTCACATTGGCTATCAGAAGTCTTGACCAGGTGCAAAGGTCCCTGGGAAATGGAGTGGCTTCTGGTCTCAGCTGCAGCTTCTCTTTTGCCACGATGCATCCCTGAGTTGGATTTGATGCATCCCTTAGAGCACCGGGTTCCATAGTTGCCACTCTCACACAGGAGGACGGAACACGTGATGTAGACCTGCACAAGTAGGAAAAGTCATGAAGAGTGGTTTGGATAATCTACAGGATGAATGAGTTCATCTCATGAATTATTCATGAATGAAATAATGAAATTATCCATTCATTCTACAAAAGTAGAGGATTAAAAGTCACAGTAAAAGGTTTACCTCCTCATGAGCGCCGATGAACTCAAAAGCCTCCATTCCAAATCTGAACTGAGACTTGGAGCTGGGGTAGATTTGCACAGTTTTGTCCTTCACACACCTGTGACAAGGCAGTTAATTGGTTTAAAAATACATAAACTCAACATTTATAATAACTGTCAACTACCACACAGAAGCCTTTTTCACTGAGTACCCATTTTCGATGATCATGTAGCTGATGCGGGAGTTGGGGTCATCGTAGGGAGTCGCCTTGCAGGACTCCACAAACAGCTCTGTGTTGGGGATGTTGGTCGCCTCAATCTGCATGAAGATCATCTGCTTCAGGTATACCTCCACTGGGTAGGTGCTGGCGTCCACTTGTTTCCTGAAGAGCTGACTCTCAAAGAACTCAAACTGAAAGGTGAAAGCACCAAAGCCTTTCTCTGTGAAGGCGTATGGGTTTTTGTGTCTGAACCCCAGGGTCAGGTTGGCTCGCTTTGGATAGCTGCAGGAAAAGGCGATCTCAACGTCGTGCTGCCTGGAGATGATTTCATCTGGGTCAGCAGATGTGATCTCATTCTTAAAGATGATGTTGTCGTCATCCTCCTGAAAGTGTCACGAAGCAGAATGTTGATAAAAACTTTTACTAATGTGCAGAAGTGTATGAAAGAAGTCAGCAGAGAAATTGGGAAATGTTTAACAGTCGTTACATTTACAAACATGTCTTTCTTATATTGAAGAAAAAATATAAAATTCCAGTTATACCACTTACGATATATTAACTTAGTATTCAAATACACAATGCTGATTAACTTCTGAGGTCTGATGTTATTACAAACTTCCCCTTGTGAGAGAGACGATACTGCAACAGAGCACTGTTTATACAATACTCCATTTGAAGACAACATTAAGACAGAAAAGAACTTGTCTAATGTTGTAGTTCTAAAATGTGTTTTGGGTGACCAGAATGGAAGAGTGCACAGAATGGCCAAACCACAGCAGGAAAATGTCAGGGATGCATTGGGACCACACTGGAAGTGTGAATGCAAATGTGCAGAAAATCTACATGTAACAACTACAACGACCAAAACCAAATCAACCAGAGAGTAGCTAAGCTGCTAGCTACCATTAGCTGCACATGGAACACAAAGAAGCACCCAAGACACCTGTATGGAATACAGTTCATTCCTAATTCTAATTCTGCTGCATGTTGAACAGTCAAGAGTAGATCATTTTGTCAACTTTCCGAAAAGAAAAAGACAGCTGACGAGACAATATACAGTGGTATGAAAAAGTTTGGGCACCCCTCTAAGATTTCAGAATAATTTGCTCTAACTTTATAAAAGACGATCACAGCAACAAGATTTTATTTCCTACAGAGATTTAGACATTTGAGTGTTTTCCAGACCAAAATTCTTAGAGTATCATTACAAAGTTTTATTATAATAAATTAAAATGTAAAAATGTATGTGCAAAAGTTTGGGCACCTTAATCACATTGATTTTAAGACCTGTAGGGATTTGTAGCTGACATGTTGCAGCCCAAAACTGCTTTGATTAGCTTGTGAGACCTTCAATTACAAAGACAGGTAAAACCAGTCATGAAAAAGGCTATTTAACAGAGGCAACTGCTGGCTGTGCTTGTCCTATGCTCCTGGCAACATGGGGGCATCTAAACAACTCTCCACTGACCAAGAAACTAAGATAATTCATTATCATGAATTAGGAGAAGGGTACAGAAAATTATCAAGAAGGTTTGGGATGTCTATTTCCACAGTCAGAAATGTGGTGCAGAAATGGAAGGCCAGAAGAACAGTCATTGTGAAGGAAAGATGTGGTAGGCCAAAAAAAAATACTGGAAAGACACAGACGAAGGATGGTTAGAATGGTCACAGACAAGCCACAGACCACCTCCAGAGAACTACAAGAACATCTGGCTACTGATGGTGTAGTTGTTCATCGTTCCACAATCCAGCGCACTTTGCACCAGGAAAAGCTCTTTGGAAGGCTGATGCTCAAAAAGCCTTTCCTGAGTGTTCATCACAAGAAGAGTCGCATGAGGTATGAAAAAGCCCATCTGGACAAGCCAGAAGCATTTTGGAAAAAAATACTGTGGTCAGATGAGACTAAGATGGAGTTATTTGGTCAGAACAAGAGGAGGTATGCATGGAGAAAAAAACACACTGAATTCAATGAGAAGAACTTATTGCCTACTGTGAAATATGGTGGAGGGTCCATCATGTTATGGGGCTGTGTGGCTAGCACAGGGACTGGAAACCTTGTTAAAGTTGAGGACCACATGAATTCCTCTCAGTATCAGCAGATTCTTGACAAGAATGTTCAAGAATCTGTCACAAAGTTGAAGCTACGCCGGGGTTGGATTTTTCAGCAGGACAATGATCCCAAGTACTGTTCAAAATCCACCAAGGAATTCATGCAAAAGCACAAGTACAATCTTCTGGAATGGCCATCCCAGTCCCCAGACCTTAACATCATTGAAAATGTATGGATTGATTTGAAGCAGGCTGTTTACGCACGGAAGCCAAGAAACCTGACTGAACTGGAGGCGTTTTGTTTGGAGGAATGGGCCAAAGTACCACCTGCCAGACTTCAGGGACTTGTCAGTGGCTATAGGAGGCGTCTACAGGCTGTTCTTGCAGCAAAAGGAGGGTCTATTAAATATTAATGGAATTATTTCTTTGGGGTACCCAAATTTATGCACATGCCTATTTTTGTTTAAATATTCATAAAATAAATTCTGTTGGACCAATGAAAATGATTTCACTACTGAGATGTTTCTGTTTCCATAAGGTATAACATTTGTTAAAATAAAGTTGCTGCTTCAAAAGCTCAGCAAGTGACAAACTGATGCAGTGATTTTCCCAAGGGGTGCCCAAACTTTTTCATACCACTGTATATATATATTGTCTCGTCAGCTGTCTTATATATATATATATAGAGAGAGAGAGAGAGAGAAGCCATCCTGACGAGTGCTCCATCCTCAGCATGAGCGGTCCATCTTAAATAATCTGGAAACATCACCTACCTCAATTACTGGAACAATAATCTCAAAAAGAAAAACAAGTTTTACTGGCTTGTAGTATTAAAGACCACAATGGACACTCCTCTTTTGGTTCCATTTAATCATGTATGACTCTGTTCTATGAAGCATTATAACAGCTGAAACTATTGTTTGAAGACAATGGCCTGCAGTGCAGTAGTGACAGCTTTAAATGCTTTCACTTTCAACAAACATTTACTGATCTACACGCAGCTACCAGCACATCTTCTATAAATGTCCCTAAAATAAGTTGTCAGTATGATAGAACAAGATAATTAAATGTATCTATTCAATTGAAATAAAAAGACATTATTAAGACTATTTAAATGAAGCAGGCGAGTAATGTCACTCTATGATCACTTGAAAACAAACAAAAAAAAAAAAAATCACATTATAATACAAATATAATGTATTTGTATGTGAAAATGTTGGCCCAAAAGAGATCCTGTTCTAGAGGTGCTGTCCTCTAATTGCATTTCTTTTCTGTTACTGCTGCAGTCGTGTGCTGCTATAGCATGTCAACTGCTGTGTGTCCATGTCTCCATCCTCCATCTGCTTTTAAGTGTCTCTGGACCGGAGTTGTGTGTTTCTGTCCTGCAGAGCTCCGTACAAAGACAAGTATGAGAAGAGCTTGAATGAGTATCACTGCTAGTCATCCTAAAGTGCAGCAGTACGAAGTGGTCAAAATGAAAATGTGATAAAAAAAAGCAAGAAAACTAGCTTTTGAAATCAGCATCTAAATGAAAAGAGCAAAGATTTTGATGCTGATAGGTGTGGCTGATTGAAATCTGTCATTTGGCCTTAAGCTTAGTAATTATCCCATCACCGGCAAATTCTGCAATCTTCTCCTTGGCATAAAAATAAAAACAAATATATGTACAAGGAAGTGTACCCAGTTACCTTGGAGTGCAGCCAAACCATAATAATTCTCTTGTTCTTTTAACATGAACCAATTCTTCTGTTCACACGCTGGTTTAATGAAACACATCACAGCATTAATTTATTATTAGGGCTAAGGTTAGCGTGAATTGTCTGAGCATCAGATTGCTTCATTAATGATGAAACTACTGCATCCCTGAGCGGAAAAGATGTTGTAGTTTGAGATAACACACACAAAAATACCGAAGCACAAACAAATAAATCAGCTTATTAAATTATTTGGGTTTGTTTTCTGACTTTGCAATTTCTCTCAGAACAACAAAGTGGATCTTGTGCCAAGAACATTCAAGTGATGCTTAATTGCTTTGACCTTATTTTTCTTTAAGCTGAGCCTTGTTACGGGAAACATTCAGTGTTGTTATGTGAGTTATGTGCTGGGTAAACAAAACAGTGGCCTAACACCAACTCCAGCTTGCATTCAGGTGCCAACGCTCGACAAAAGGACAAAATGTGAGTATGAGCAGTTCACACTTATTGAGGGTACAACAAACACAGGTGTTTTAAGGTTTATCTCCTTCCATCCAGTTTCTCATTCATTTGACACAAATTACCTCTTAAAAATGACTATTGTAACATTAAAAGTGTTTTTACTCTAGTTGTCAGATTTTAAATCCATCTTGGTCATTTGCCACTATTGATTAAATACAAAGTTGAAACAACTTCTTCTTCTCGTATATTTGCAACAGATTTGATACTCCACATTGGGTAGAACCACAAGTTCTGTTGTGATTACTTGTTTTGGGGTGTTACTGCTAGGCTCAAAACCGGCACAGAGTGATTTTTGTAATGACTCGAAGAATTTCTCCACGTCGAGTTTACTTTATCACCTGAAATCCAAGCAGCCAGATCGCTATGCTGAATATGAGGGATGCGGCAGCGGCACAGAAAAGAAAAATCCCTCCGAGCACGCCCGCTCTGCAATTAGAACAGCATTTATTTGAATTAAATTGCATTAAAGTTACACATGATCCACATAAATAACAATGAGCATAAGCTCAGAAACAGATAAAAAAAAAAAAAAAAAAAAAAAAAAATCCAACTGAGGACTTTCAAGAGCAATTCAGATGGCTTCTATACCTTTACAGTACGTAGAAGAGTTGTTGGCCCTGCTTTCCTAATTTTCAGTTTCGGCCAAGAATTTTCATTTCGGTACATGCCTTATGTTGGGCCTGGGTGTTAAGGCACTCAATACTGGGGTTTGGCTATCATGAATAATTATCAAATTATCAAAAATAATTATTTTCAAAATTATCAAAAATTAATTAGCTATGTAGCTTCTAAGGCTAGAAAGGTAGCTATGGCGCCATCTAGTGGCTCTAGTGTGCGAGCTCCAGGGGAGCGCTTAAATTAAACAGCTTGATTAGATTGCATGAATATCACGTATTCATGCAAGAAAAGTAGGTTCTTGAAAGGTACTTGAATTAGCAGCAAAAGCAACTCTTAATGTACGATGCAGGGACTTAAGACAATAGCTATTAATAATTAATTATTTATAAATTATCAATTTATGAATTTCATAAATTATCACCACACTGCACCTGTTTGTAAGTACAACTGGACATCTACTCCTGTGGTTGACCAGTGGGTTTGAACATAAAGACTTGTGACTAGTCTAAAAATGAAATTAATATTGCACAATTATGAATAATTGCCAGCGTTCTGTCTCACACTGGGCACCATTTATGTTGGGCCTGGGTATTGAGGCACTCAGTATTGGGGTTTGGCATGGGCATCATCATTTAGCATCATAAATAATTAATAATATTTATTTTTAAATAATTGGATCTTAATTACCAGATCACCTTGGGGCACCACCCTTCTAGGAAGGGAAAAGATAGCCAATCAATCAAATTAGTCTCGTAAATATACTAAATTGTCAATTTAGATTTCTGATTAATAATTAACTTAATAACCATAACCAAAATTACCACATTAACAACTAGTTAAGGTGAAGGAATTTGGAGTTCGTGACAGTGTAGAGGTTGGCAATATGCACACTTGTGCAACATTAAACAGACACTGGTATGTTTAAAAGACATTTATTACAAGAATAAAAAGTAAACATACAATCTAACTACAGAGTACTTTATACAGGTGTGTGTATGTGAGTGTGTGTGTGTCAAAATGGTCGCTAGTTGTGGGTGTGTCAAGATGACTGCTGGTTGTGGGTGTGTCAAGATGGCCGCTGGGGCCTTGAGGTCTTGAACACAAAGGCAACAATGGCTGTTGAGTAGGGACACTCAGACCATGTGCTGGCTAGCAGATATGTGGAATGTGAAAGGGTTTTAGGAGGTGCAATTTCTGGTATGTTGCTACTGTAGCTGGTGGTTCCTGATGAAAAGTCAAAAGAGGAAAAGCTGAAGTCCTTGCTGTGTGGTCCTGATGGCAGACGTTGGAGGGAAACCAGCTGCTCCTTGAGTCCTCTGAAGCGGCGCTAACGGTGCTAACTAGCCGTGTGGCTCCTGTTGTTTGGGAGTTTAGCAAACCGTCTCTTTATTGGCGAAAAGAGCTGGTGCAGATTCCTCAGCAGGATCTCGCTTCGCTGCTGTAAGGAGAACAGGCCTGGCACCCAGCTGCAGCCGAGCAGCTGGGGGTCTCCACGTGGAGATGTGGAGTAGAGGGTAAGAGGGTAAGAGAGTGAACACAGGCCAAACAGTGCCTTTTATATGACCTGATTACCTCAGAGGTCACATGCCACTGTCAGCCAGTGAACTGCTGAGTCAATTTTCACACCTGGAGGATTGTGGGACCTTTGTTTCCAAGACAAGGACAAAACATGTGATTAACTTGGTTATGCATGGTGAGCTCTCATTGCTCACCACCAGGTTCAGGTCCCAACACTAATATAAAGCAATAACATAAAAATAATTAAAATTGTACCACCAATGTATAGGCCACAATGTGTGTGTATACCCATCTAAATTCTTGGTTATATCCAGGGCTCTCAAGTTATGAACTTAACTGAGAGATTTTCTTTTTGTTTGTTTTTTGACGGGGGCGAGGGTGAAGTGTGTTTGAAGATTGGCCAGTTGGCCCTACCAACAGTTTGAAATAAATTTATTTTTCAATGTAACAAATAGACTAATGCTTCTCTTCATTCAGTCTCGCCCCTCCTCGGTCTTGGTCTTGACTCGGTCTCGCTCCCTCAAAGTCTTGGTCTTGTCTTGGTCTCGGTATATGCACGGTCTTGGCCCTGACTCGGTCTCAGGTTAGGTGGTCTTGACTACAGTTTCCTTTAAAGTACTGTATGAGAACTTAGTCTTGTGAATTTACTTCCAGATAATATTTCCACAAAGATGAGGCAGGACTCACATTTTTTACTTATTTATTTATTTTGCATCCTGCAGATAGAGACAAAGTCCTCCCACATTTCTCCCATGCACCAAACCATCTTTTTATTTTGTTTTTCATTGGTCAACATTTTGTCTCATTTTATCAGCTGATTTCTGATGCAAACATTACGTCTGAAATAACAATTTTAACAATTCTTGTGAAGCTGATTAAGTTGTTACCTAAAATGAATCACAGTCAAACTACAGAGAGAATGAATGACAGAGATTTGTCTACTGCTAAAAATAATAAGTGATGTCCTGCTACATTTACCATCAGCCTCACCTCACTATATAAACTGATGACACATAGCACTTGAGCCTGAAGGGTTACACTTACCACATCAGACTACAGCAAAAGGTGTCAATTTGCTGGCTCACATATACCAACCAACCACTAATTCCTTATGTTTAAACAATTCACTCAACACAGCAATGCACAATGAGATATTTATTGGACAGACATATTTGCCCTTTGTCCATTTACTCCATCACCATCTGTACTGATGAGTTTATGGTACAAAAACAGAAAGACAATAAAACCAAACAAAAACCATATTAAATTAATTTGCAACAAAATGTAAAACTGGTTATTGTATGTTTTAACAACTTTATCAATTTCTATAAAATCTTTTAAACTTTCTCCACATTGCACTATTTTGGGACTTTAAGCCAGAGGATCATGAACCTTCTACCTGCTTTTGTAAGCAGGACTTTCTTATACAGTAACAGTAAACCCTATCTATCTCATACAAATCCTAAAAGAAGACAAAGAGAACCCAATAATGTAAAAAAGTAAGTCAACTCTTGTTTTCAGTATCTGCTGTGACCTCCTTTACACCATCACCTCTGAACCACTTCTGGTTCTGTCTACTCTGTTTAAAGTTTAGAGTCTGCTCCCTGTTTAAATTGTTTAAAGTCTCTAAATTCTTATATTCATACCTTCTCATTTTCAGACAACACGCCAAGAAAAAGTACCTCAAAACATTTTAGTTTAAAACACCCATTCAGATACAAAACAGACAAAACCTCTCTTTGTCGTCCTAAAACTGATTTGACCTTTAGTCCTCCTCAGAGGTGGGCAGGGCCTGGTATTTAGCTTTGGGCCTCTTTGCTCGGTAGATCACACCTGCACACACCAGGAGGCAGCCGACAATGAAGACGAGGTTCATGCCCAGATTCATGCTCAGGCCGGATGCTGAAATGAAGGAAAAAAGACAAACAGGATCATCCCTCTGCTGCTCAAACAGCACACAGATGAAACACTGTTCTACAAAATGAAGGTACCGCTCTGTCCTGCATGTGTATATGAGTCAGTTCATTAGATAAACTAAGCAAGTGGTGGAGGACGACATTTAAGAAAGTTGCACTGTGTTTTTTTAATTAATCTGGTCTGTTTGAAGGACTCACATTGGCTATCAGAAGTCTTGACCAGGTGCAAAGGTCCCTGGGAAATGGAGTGGCTTCTGGTCTCAGCTGCAGCTTCTCTTTTGCCACGATGCATCCCTGAGTTGGATTTGATGCATCCCTTAGAGCACCGGGTTCCATAGTTGCCACTCTCACACAGGAGGACGGAACACGTGATGTAGACCTGCACAAGTAGGAAAAGTCATGAAGACTGGTTTGGATAATCTACAGGCTGAATGAGTTCATCTCATGAATTATTCATGAATGAAATAATTCATTCTACAAAAGTAGAGGATTAAAAGTCACAGTAAAAGGTTTACCTCCTCATGAGCGCCGATGAACTCAAAAGCCTCCATTCCAAATCTGAACTGAGACTTGGAGCTGGGGTAGATTTGCACAGTTTTGTCCTTCACACACCTGTGACAAGGCAGTTAATTGGTTTAAAAATACATAAACTCAACATTTATAATAACTGTCAACTACCACACAGAAGCCTTTTTCACTGAGTACCCATTTTCGATGATCATGTAGCTGATGCGGGAGTTGGGGTCATCGTAGGGAGTCGCCTTGCAGGACTCCACAAACAGCTCTGTGTTGGGGATGTTGGTCGCCTCAATCTGCATGAAGATCATCTGCTTCAGGTATACCTCCACTGGGTAGGTGCTGGCGTCCACTTGTTTCCTAAAGCGCTGGCTCTCAAAGAACTCAAACTGAAAGGTGAAAGCACCAAAGCCTTTCTCTGTGAAGGCGTATGGGTTTTTGTGTCTGAACCCCAGGGTCAGGTTGGCTCGCTTTGGATAGATGCAGGAAAAGGCGATCTCAACGTCGTGCTGCCTGGAGATGATTTCATCTGGGTCAGCAGATGTGATCTCATTCTTAAAGATGATGTTGTCGTCATCCTCCTGAAAGTGTCATGAAGCAGAATGTTGATAAAAACTTTTACTAATGTGCAGAAGTGTATGAAACAAGTCAGCGGAGAAATTGGGAAATGTTAACAGTCATTACATTTACAAACATGTCTTTCTTATATTTAAGAAGAAATATAAAATTCCAGTTATACCACTTACGATATATTAACTTAGTATTCAAATACACAATGCTGATTAACTTCTGAGCTCTGATGTTATTACAAACTTCCCCTTGTGAGAGAGACAATACTGCAACAGAGCACTGTTTATACAATACTCCATTTGAAGACAACATTAAGACAGAAAAGAACTTGTCTAATGTTGTAGTTCTAAAATGTGTTTTGGGTGACCAGAATGGAAGAGTGCACAGAATGGCCAAACCACAGCAGGAAAATGTCAGGGATGCATTGGGACCACACTGGAAGTGTTAATGCAAATGTGCAGAAAATCTACATGTAACAACTACAACGACCAAAACCAAATCAACCAGAGAGTAGCTAAGCTGCTAGCTACCATTAGCTGCACATGGAACACAAAGAAGCACCCAAGACACCTGTATGGAATACAGTTTTTGCTGCATGTTGAACAGTCTTAAGAGTAGATTATTTGGTAAACTTTCCAAAAAGAAAAAGACAGCCGACAATATATTGTTGCTAACCACTATGTGTACAAATTATGTTGTGGGATAATGGGGGTAAGACCCAAATGCAGGACAGAATGGCAAAGGCTAAAACTAAAAGCGCTGCTGACACGGTAGGTAATCCAAACTTGACAAAACAAAATCTTCTATGAATCACAACCCATGAACGTGACAAGACAAATGTATGATGAGTTACAAGAATCTAGACTTGAGAGATATAACATGGCAAAACTAAACTATGAGACAAACGACGAGAGAGATGACTGACTAGTATGACATGACAGAGAACAAAGGGACAGAGGGGTGATGAGACACAGGTGGAACAAATCAAGGCAGAGCACACAACGAGAAACCAATGAACTAATCAAAGGGAAAAACACAGGAAGTAACACAAGACAGGAAACCAAGAACTTAACAAAACAGGAAACAGAACACCAAGAAAACTAATCACCAAACCATAATAAATCATGACATTTGTTGATGACGGCAGTTTTATTCCTTAAATGTGGGCAGTGATCAAAGGCCTAGAACTAATACTGTGATCAGAACTGTACCTCGACACGAGTCCCACAGGTGTTCAGTGACATGACAGCCACCAGGTGGGTCTCATTGGAGCGAGTTGACAGGTTGCATGAAGGATCTGTGAAGTCGTTCAGATGCAGTCTCTCCAAGTTGCGTCTGATGACGTAGGACTTCTCCACTTCCACGGTTATCGTTGTTTCATTACACGTTACAGTGCTGTCTAAACAGTGGAAGACATGTAAAAGTTATTTGATACTGTGATGAATCAGAAATGTTAAAACATGAAATTTTGCCTCAACTAACCGTGATCCAAAAAAGGTTTCAAAAAAGGACACTGGACTTGTAGATAAAAAATCTACAAGTCCAGTTGCCTTTTTTGGATTACCATGACCTGGACGACTGAGAACCTTCACAGACATATCAACTAACCGTGGTGTCCAACATCAGCGGTCACACAGCGCAGCTCTGACTGATAGACTCGGTTGTATCTTGACAAAGACAAGGATGAGAAGAACAATTTTACCAGAAAGGTAATAAAAATATGGGTTCAAAGTTTTTCAAGTATAGTTCATTACAATCATTACAACTCACCCATCTATTGCTTCAGACACGAAACAAATTGGAAAGTGATCGTTCAGCTCCTGGTCAGTTGGCGTCCATTTTATTGTATATATATCTGTGGAGACTTTCTCCTTTGAAATGCCCCTTGGTCCTGTCACAATCAGGTCATAAATCCTACAAGAGAAGCAGTGTTTGCAATACTGACAATTAATGTTGTTTTTGCAAAATAAGGCCCAAAAGAAGAACAATGTGTCTACAGTATATTAACACAATCATTTTAGTCTAAAACCTCCTTACGTGGTGAACTGTGCTGTGGATCTGACCCTAATTTCAAGGGTCTGGTTGACAAATGCTGGAAGATTTACCCCATGTGTCGGAGTTGGTGACAAGAAAATGGGAAAGTAATCACCATCGAGACATGAAGGGGCGTTGTGTGAGTCCACTGAAAGTCAGACAGGGAGAGAAAAAGATACTTGAGAAACTGATAAAGTATTAATACTTAAATAAGAATTAGAATAGAAATTGTTGTCGTACCATTAACAGTAAATTGCAGAGGAATCTTGCTGAGTGGCGCAATTGTTGTTCGCAAATATGCTGTGGTGGTGGTTGGAGCAGTTGTGGTTGTTGTTGTTGAAGCTGTTGTGGTTGTTATCGTTGTAACAGTTGTGGTGGTTGTTGGAGCTGTTGTGGTTGTTGTTGTTGTTGTTGGAGCTGTTGTGGTTGTTGTTGTTGGAGCTGTTGTGGTTGTTGTTGTTGGGGTTGTTGTTGTTGGAGCAGTTGTGGTTGTTGTTGTTGGGGTTGTTGTTGGAGCTGTTGTGGTTGTTGTTGTTGGGGTTGTTGTTGTTGGAGCTGTTGTGGTTGTTGTTGTTGGGGTTGTTGTTGGAGCTGTTGTGGTTGTTGTTGTTGGGGTTGTTGTTGGAGCTGTTGTGGTTGTTGTTGGAGCTGTTGTGGTTGTTGTTGTTGGGGTTGTTGTTGTTGGAGCTGTTGTGGTTGTTGTTGTTGGGGTTGTTGTTGTTGGAGCCGTTGTGGTTGTTGTTGTTGGGGTTGTTGTTGTTGGAGCCGTTGTGGTTGTTGTTGTTGGGGTTGTTGTTGGAGCTGTTGTGGTTGTTGTTGTTGGGGTTGTTGTTGTTGGAGCTGTTGTGGTTGTTGTTGTTGGAGCAGTTGGGGTTGTTGTTGTTGGAGCAGTTGTGGTTGTTGTTCTTGTGGTTGTTGTTGTTGGAGCCATTGTGGTTGTTGTTGTTGGAGCAGTTGTGGTGGTTGGTGAAGTCGTCGTGGTATATGCAACTTGACGTTTATGCCTTGCTCCTGAAAGAGGTTGCTTGAATGTGTAGGATCCATCAGAGTAAGACAGAGTGATCGGTCTTTTGGGGAAGTCTTCCACCACAAGCTCAATGGGATGGTATCCAGTTTGACTGCTGTAGGTGTATGTAAGGGAGCAGGAAGCCTGACAAGAAACAATGTACTGGACATTACAAGACTGCAGTCATTCATGATCACATTATTATTTTAAATGAACGTTTTACATCTTTTACCTTTTACCCGTACCACTAATATTCCACTAATATTCCATTCAGACTAGAAAATTACATTACATAATCTGGTTAATGGTATTTAAACACATATATCAGATCACATCATTTAGAACTCAGGTAAACAGTTAAATTATTGTTGCCGATCAACTCAGTGATTTATTATGGGTTGCAGAAATAATGTCCATATTAATGTAGATGAGTGAGCTGTTAATCAAACATGTTGCTGAAACACAAACACTGCTTTGATATAATTTAACCACTTACAAAATGACATGGAGCAGGATTGAGACCATTTACTATTGTTTTCTTGACTGTATTAATTCAATGTTGAAAATATATTTGCTTCACAGATTCTTACCTGGTCTATAGAGAAACCGTTAGTGGGGCCACACAGGCCACACTCAGATATACGTGTATTGGATGGTGTTCTGCATCTGACATGGTCACCATCAGGGTCAAACGCTGTCAGATTGAAAGATCGAGGGCAGTTCCTTGGGACTCTGTAACATGAGAGTCAGCTGAATCAGAGGAATGTCTTTGGCAATGCAGAATACAACATTAAGATGCATCAATCACTTCAAGGTAGAAAAAGATGCATGTTTATTTGATCTAATGATGATCAGAGCTTTGGAAAAATAAAAATATTTAGAGATACCTGAGGAGGGGCAGCATGGTAATGATGGGAGATCTGTTTGATTCACCGGTGTCAGATCGGGTTCCCAGGTCCACATGTGCCATCATTTTCCAGTCAGACTGAGAGCCTCTGACATTTGATATCCAGTAACCATCCCCTAAGTAGAAATTTCTAAAAGTATGGTATCTGTGTGGAAAAATAAGCAGCTTTATTTTCAGTTGTCTTTGTAATAGTTATTTTACTGCAAATGCAGTTTGTGTTTATGAATTTTGGTGGATTTTACTTCTTCACCTGATCTCGAAGGGGAGGTTGCTGGGGAGTTTAATTGTTGTCGTCACCTCACTCTGGCACCAGGTCAAACCGTAAGAGTTCTGGGCAACGATCTCATTGGTGGTCTGGATCTGGGTCCCGCAGTTACCACTTTGGCAAGCGTAGCCATTTTGTCTGCAGTAGGATGAAGTTTGCTTCGTACGAAATTCCAGCTGAAAAGAATCAAAAGATAAACTCTGAAGAAAGTGACAGGAGATGATTCTTTTATACTTATCAGCCTGTAGCAGTGATTCCACATGTACTCTTTAGTCAGATATGTGTATGTTTATCTTGCTGTTCTCTTTCTCTGTCTGTACCCAGCTGGCCTTAGGCAGATGGTTCCTCCATATGAGCTGGTTCTGGTTCTGGTTCTGCTCAAGGTTTCTTCCTGTTAAAAGGGTGTTTTTCCTGCCACCGTCGCCTTCAGGCTGCTCTGGGGGTTTCAGGCCGGGTTTTTGTAAAGCGTCTTGAGACAATTTGTATTGTTATTGACGCTATATAAATAAAACTGAATTGAATTGACACAGATGTCACCAGCGGAACATTTAGCATGGTTATTGAACTAAACTCAATCATCAAATTAAAAATAAAATGATTAATTTATTAAAATAAACCAGGATGTAGGAGAGGGTTTAATTTACCTCATAGGTTCCGTTTGAATTTTGTCCTTTTGGTGTGAAGTACAGAGATCCACCAAAGTACCTGTAGATGAAGGACCATGCGGATGCAGTCGTGACCATGAGCAGCAGATGCAGCAGCAGCATGAGAGAAGCCATCCTGACGAGTTCTCCATCCTCAGCACGAGCGGTGCAGCTTAAATAACCTGCTACAAGGAAATATAAACATCACCTCAATTACTGGAACAACAGTCTCATGACAATAAACAAGTTTTACTGGCTTGTAATGTTAAAGACCACAGTGGACACTCCTCTTCAGGCTCCATCGTATCATGTATGTGATCTCTGTTGTTATAAGTATGAAGCATTATGCCAACTTTTGAAAACAGGTGCAATGCAGTATGACAGCTACCACCACATCTTTTATAAATGTCCATGAAATAAATTGTCAGTATGATAGGAGATATTGTTCACAATAAAATTAGATGGATTCATTCAATTAAAAAATAAGACAAACTATCTGAATGAAGTAAGTGAGTAATGTCACTGCATGACCACTTGAAAACAGAAAATCACAATATAATAGGTATCAAACTCATTTTCCAAGCTGTAAATTGTATTTGTATGTGAAAATGTTGGCCCAAGACAGAAAACATGAGCACACAGCTATTGTCCTCTAATTGCTTATCTAATTTCTTTTCTATTACTACTGCAGTTGTGTGCGGCTATAGCATGTCAACTGCTGTGTGTCCATGTCTCCATCCTCCATCTTCTTCTAAGTGTCTCTGGACCGGAGTTGTGTGTTTCTGTCCTGTAGAGCTCCGTACAAAGACAAGTATGAGAAGAGCTTGAATGAGTATCACTGCTATTCATCCTAAAGTGCAGCAGTACGAAGTGGTCAAAATGAAAAGGTGATTAAAAGTGAGAAAACTAGCTTTTGAAATCAGGGTCTAAATGAAAGCAGCAAAGATTTTCATGCAGATAGGTGTGGCTGATTGAAATCTGTCATTTGGCCTTAAGCTTAGTAATTATCCCATCACCGGCAAATTCTGCATTCTTCTCCTTGGCATAAAAATAAAAATAAATACATCTAACAGGAAATGTTCCCATTTTCCATGGAGTGCATCCAAACCATAGACATTCTCTTGTTCTTTTAACATGAACCATTTATTCTGTTCACCCGCTGGTTTAATGAAACACATCACAGCATTAATTTATTGTTAGGGCTAAGGTTAGCGTGAATTGTCTGAGCATCACAATCTTTTGTTCATTAATGATACAACTACTGCATCCCTGAGCAGATAAGATGTTGCAGTTTGAGAAAACACACACGGAAAAAACAAAGCTGACTTTGCACTTATCTCAGAAGTGGATCTTGTGCCAAGAACATACACATGATGCTTAGTTATCTTGATCTTATTTTTCTTTAAGCTGAGCATTGTTACGGGAAACATTCAGTGTTGTTCCTCCTTCTTTACCCAGTTATGTGAGTTACGTGCTGGATAAACACAATGGTGACGCCTACTCCAGCTGGCATTCATGTGTCAATGCTTGACAAAATGTGAGTATGAGTAGTTCACATGAGTAGTTCACCTGTGTTTGTTGTACCGAGGCTACAACAAACACAGGTGTTCAAGGTTTATCATCTTCCATCCAGTTTTCCTTTCATTTGACACAAATTTAATTCTTAAAAATGACTATTGTAACATTAAAGGTGTTTTTAATCTAGTTGTCAGATTTTAATTGCATCATTTTACACTATTGAATTATCACAAAATTAAAACAGTTTCTTCTCTTATTTCCAACAGATTTGATACTCCACATTGGGCAGAACCACAAGTTCTGTTGTGATTACTTGTTTTGAGGTGTTACAGCAAGCCTCAAAACCGGCAACAAAGAGGGAGGCCAAACACAGAACATTTAAGGTCAAGTAAACACGGTCTCTTCTAGCTGGTGCTGTAATATTTAGAGATATCTGCCATGACAATTTAATGAACAGAAACAAAGCTGAATCATTTTATAGAGCAAATGTTTCAATTTGGCTTATAAAGAAATCCTACACATTACACTTAACATATATGGCATAAAAAACACACTACAACAGAGTTCATTTGACAAACATCTTACGATAAGTTACTCTACATCAGTGATCCTCACTATTTTTTTCACAAGAGCCACATTGGCAGTGCAAAATCAAAAGACGAGCCACTTTTTACCCAGACCAGATTTACTATAATGAGCCTGTTTTTTTATTAAAAACCGGTCCATTTTGTGTTTTATGCTAGCTAGCGGAGCTTACGTCGCCTGCCTGCAAACGTGCGTTGCAGTCAAGTTTTGTAAACAATGCCACATGGCCACTTTCCGTGATTCAGCTGCGTGAAATGTATTACAACTTATCGCCATGAGATGGCAGTTTAAGTAGCATTGCCGGTAAATAGTGGATTGCAATTAAAGTCAAGTGGCAGTGTGATACTGTAAACTACCATGCGAGCCGCCAGTTATAGCTTGACGAGCCGCTCAATGAGTAACTGTGCTCTACATGAATATGAAAGCAAAGCGTTGCTTTTTTTGTCATGTCTCCCTGGAAACAGACACCAATTATGATCACAAAGTCATATGCTACGGCTTAAATTGGATTCAAGCATTGTTTATTGTCATTTCAACTCATGTTGGTAGATGAGGTGCAAGCTAATGGCAGAAACGTAAAAAGTAAAAAGTATAAATATAGAATAGAATTATTCCTTCAGATTAGCTCAAGAACAGTGAGTATAGAGCTTCATGAAATGTGTTTCTATGGCCGAGCAGCTGCATCCAAGCCATACATCACTAAGTGCAATGCAAAGTGTCGGATGCAGTGGTATAAAGCACACCACCACTGGACTCTAGAGCAGTAGGGGGACAAGCCCAGCTCTTGAAAAGCAGGAACTCATTACTCATTGCATTACTCTGAATGCCTTAGCATACCAAGAGATGTTGGACAATTCAATGCTCCTAACTTCGTGGTAACAGTTAAGGGATGGTCCCTCCCTGACTGCACACTAGTGCACAAAGCAAGGTCCAGACATGGATGAGCGAGTTTGGTGTGGAAGAACTTGACTGGCATGCACAGAGTCCTGACCTCAACCTGACAGATCATGTTTGGGATGAATTAGAGTGAAGACTGTGAGCCAGGCCTTCTCGTCCAACATCAGTGTCTGACCTCACAAATGTGCTTCTGAAAGAATGGTCAAAACTTCCTACAAACTCCTAAACCTTGTGGAAAGCCTTCCCAGAAGAGTTGAAGGTGTTACAGCTGCGTAGAGTGGGCCCAAGTCTTATTAAACCCTATGGTAGTGTTGAAGTACTCAAGACCAGTCTTGAGACATTTTCAAGGTCTTGGTCTTGTCTCAGAAACGACCGCATTTTTACACGGCCTTGTCTTGGTCTCGGTCGAGCTGGACTCGGGATTTTTTGTCAAGACCAGTTGAGACCAAGTGATTTTTCAGAATCAGAATCAATCAGAATCAGAAAATACTTTATTGCCAAGCATGTTTGTGCATACAAGGAATTTGCCGTGGTGTTGGTACGCATAAAACAAAATAAAATAGAATAAAATAAAATAAATATAGAAACTATATTTAAAATACAAAAATACAAAATATATACACAGTATATATGTATATATATTTGTAATAACACGAAGAATTTCTCCACATCGGGTTTACTTTATCACAGAAAAGAAAAATCCCTCTGAATCCCTCCACTCCACAATTAGAATGGCAGTTATTTGAATTAAATTGCATTAAAGTTACACATGAATTATATTACCCACATAAATAACAATGAGCATAAGCTCAGAAACAGATAAAAAAAATCCATCTGAGGACTTTCAAGAGCAATTCAGATGGCTCAACTAGGTGCGCCTTTATAGTACGTAGATATAATAAATATACTAAATTGTCTTTGTGATTAATAATTAACTTAATCACACACAGTTATACATTAACAACTATTTAAGGTGAATGAATTTGGAGTTCTTGACAGTGTATATGTTGGCAATATTCACTCTTGTGCAACATTAAACAGTATGTTTAAAAGACATTTATTACAAGATTAAAAAGTAAACGTAGCAGATGTTGCTGTGGAAGGATGTCATCACATTTTGGTAGTCAATGGCTGTATCATTGTCTGAATGTGTCCTGAAATTTGTGTTGAATAAGTATAAATTGCAAAAATACTACCAAGGAGTTGGTTCAGGTGTAATTGCAAAGTTAGACAGTGGGTCTGGGTCCAATCAGAATTAAGGCTTTTCTCAGCTAATAGTGGCAGGTGTGTCTATTAGTGAGTTGAAAACTATTGAGTTTGCTGCTGTTGCTAACAAATCAACAAGTTTGCCTACTTAACTGCAGAAAGTAAAGTACTTAGTACCTACTGGCAGTACAGGGATGGACTGTTGTCACTATGAAGAAGAAACTCTGAATCTGAGGTGCCTTCAGTTTTTCCGAACTCGTGGCTCAGGGCTGTAACGCTCCGTGTAGCCAGAGGCACAGAGGTATTCAGATGTGTTGTCCCCATCTGCTCAATTATGATCATCTAAGCTGCACTCAGAGATGCTGCGATCATCGCCTGAGCAGTCTATTGGTGGATCATACTGCTGGGCCATAATTCCAGAATAAGGCTTTCTACAGCTCCAACTATGCAAATGCCTATCTCCGGGAAGTTGGCGGACATTGCAGCTATGCTCAGTGTCCCTGTGTGGCCCTTTACCACCCCCCTTTGGTCTGTTGTGAGGGTGATGTTATAAGGTGACAGATCGGGGGGATGCCTTGGTGGTTGAGCTGGAGGGCTCAACAGTCCCTCTTGCCTTGGAAGTGACAACATCTTCCCAAGCCACCTGTGTCATCTTCCTGATGTCCTGCATGGAGGGGTCACCTTGGCTTGTCATGAGTACAATGTGAGTGCGCACACATGGGTGAAGGTTCTGCAAGAATAAAGACTTGAAGGTGGAGCTTTCTTCTAAGCCTGGTGCATTCTTGCCCTGAAAGTACACATGTCTCAAACGTTTGTAATAATGCCAAGGATGCTCATGACGGGTGTGTTTAATTTGGAGGGCTGCAACCATTGGGCCGATCTCATCAGCAGTAGAAGAGAATTCTTCTAGCTCTGTCTAGTATCTCTGACTATGGGAGGTTGTGACTGGATAAACTTGTGGGCAGCTTTAGAGCTTGTTTTCCTTACAAGTTTAACTTTCTCCCTTTGGGTTGCATGGGGCAAATCAATTAGGGTGTGGTCTAAATCCCTAACATAATTGTCAACATTATGATCACAACTTTCTGGATCAAAATGTTTAATGTCCTTGGTAAGGAACTCAAGCACTTTAAAGACACTGTGGTGTCCGGGCAGGTGCATCACGTGCAACAGTTATCTCTGGTGGAAAGGCAGGGTCTGAGGTTGAGGACCTGAATCAGAATAGCCAGAATCACATTGGCTTAACGACTGTGGTGGGGAAAGACAACCTGATTTAAGCCTTAACAATTCCTCTTTGTGTGCACAAAGATCCGCCTCTGCCGAGTGCAGGTCTGATAAGTAGCGCATAGCTTTATTATTGGCTGTTTGTACCTCACGGAGGAGACAAGCCGTTTGCACTTTAAGGGACTCTACTTCTTTCTCTAGGGCTGCTTTGCTCTGAAAGGCAAGGCTGGATTGCCTGTTAAAGTTCAGAAGCAAACATCTTAACAATGGGCCTTTGGATGCAGTCTGTGCATCACACCTGTCCTTCAGTAGAGACTCTATCTCCTCCCTGCACTCACTGAAATTCAACTTGTTAATGAATTCAGGGTAGCCTGGGTTTAGGCTCTGTGCAAGGGAAAAATGAATTGCTCTACATGGGGGTTCTCCATTGGGATAGAGGTGTCAAAAGCAACAACAACAAAGCAATGGGGTTAGCAATGCTATGCTAAGTAGCTATGTAGCTTCTAAGGATAGAAAGGTAGCTATGGCACCATCTACCATCTAGTGGCTCTAGTGGGCACAAGAAATTTGGTAACACAGTAAGTGCAAATTTACTCAGTAAAACTCAACATGCAATAACGGAAATGCAGGGCAGCAACAGCTAAGTATGTAACTTTATGTTTCACACTGTGGCTCTATCTCAGACTCCTTATCTTACTTAGGCTGAAATGCATGGCAGTAACAGCCGGCTTCTTTCACACAGGGCCGGTGGCACGCTATGGTTTAATTCAACAGGGGAGCGCTTATATTAACAGGAAAAGTAGGTTCAACTTGAATTAGCTAGCAGCAAAAGCAACTCTTAATGTACAACTAAGGGACTTAAGACGGTAGTTATTAATAACGAATTATTAATATATTATCAATTTATGAATTTCATAAATTATCACCACACTGCACCTGTTTGTAAGTACAACTGGACATCTACTCCTGTGGTAGACCTGTGGGATTGAATGTGAAGCTTGTGACTAGTCTAAAAATGTTCAAAAATATTTTTGCACAATTATGAATAATTGCCAATTGTCAACAGTACTCTGCCTCACATGGGGCACCATTTATGTTGGGCCTGGGTATTAAGGCACTCAATATTGGGGTTTGGCCATCATGAATAATTAATAATTAGCAAAAATAATTATTTATTATTAAATAATTGGATCTGAGTTACCAGATAACCTTGGGGCACCGCCCTTCTAGGAAGGGAAAATATAGTAATATACTAATATTTAGTATATTTATGAGAATGAAAGTATGAGACTGATTATGAGACTGATCAATCAAATCAGTCTCATAAATATACCAAATTGTCAGTTTGGATTTCTGATTAATAATTCACTTAATAACTATAATAAAAATTACCACATTAACAACAAGTTAAGGTGAAGAAATTTGGAATTCTTGACAGTGTAGAGGTTGGCAATATTTACTCTTGTGCAACATTAAACAGGCAACTGGTATGTTTATTACAAGAATAAAAAGTAAACATACAATCTAACTACAGAGTACTTTACACAGGTGTGTGTGTATGTGTCAAAATGGCTGCTAGTTGTGGGTGTGCCAAGATGGCCGCTGGTTGTGGGTGTGTCAAGATGGCCGCTGGTTGTGGGTGTGCCAAGATGGCTGCTGGGGCCTTGAGGTCTTGAACACAAAGGAAACAATGACTGCTGAGTAGGGACACTCAGACCATGTGCTGGCTAGTAGATATGTGGACTTTTATGCGGTGCATAGCCACTATACTTATAAACACTCAAACACAAATATCACATCAAATGAACATTTATAACTCTATGCTTAGCTTAGCTTAACTAGGCCCAGGTCATACTACCAGATTGGGTGGAAAAGCCAATTTCTGGTATGTTGCTCCTGTAGCTGGTGGTTCCTGATGGAAAGCCAAACTTGGAAAAGTTGTAGCCCTTGCTGTGTGTTCCTGATGGCAGACGTTGGAGGGACTGGCCGCTCCTTGAGTCCTTTGAAGTGGCTTGTTAGCATCTCGCTGCTAACTAGCCGTGTGGCTCCTGTTGTTTGGGCGTTTAGCCTGCAAACCTTCTGATTGTTGGCTAAAAGAGCTGGTGCAGATTCCTCAGCAGGATCTCACTTCGCTGCTGTAAGGAGAAAAGGTCTGGCACCCAGCTGCAGCTGAGCTGGGGGTGTCCACACGGAGGTGTGGAGTAGAGAGTCAGAGAGTAAGAGGGTAAGAGAGTGAACACACGCCAAACAGCGCATTTTATATGACCTAATGACCTCAGAGGTCACATGCCACTGGCTGACCATCTAAAAACTTGGTTATATCCAGGGCTCTGAAGTTATAAACTTAACTTTTTTGACAGGGCCGAGGGTGAAGTGTGTTTGAAGACAGATCAGCAAATATTTTTGCAATATAGTTTATGACATCCTGATACCTAGTCATGCGGTATACAATCATTGGAGAACAGTAATCATTATAGGACAGGTATTTGGATCTTGCTTTATTCGCTTAGCACAAAAATATGTTTTGAGTTAATACAATATCTTCCCCAACACATAGCATAACATTTCAAAGTTCAAATCACCAATAAAGTACAAAACAGACGAAGACTCTTTCTCATCATACAAGCATTCAAGGGAATTAAAGAAGCTTGTTGGTCTTCAGTCCTCCTCAGAGGTGGGCAGGGCCTGGTATTTAGCTCTGGACCTCCTTGCTCGGTAGATCACCACCACACATACCAGGAGGCAGCCGACAATGAACGCAAGGTTCATACCCATATTCATGCTCAGACCGGATGCTGAAAGAAGAGGAATTTAGAAAATGCTCATATTATTTCAGAATACCTTTATAATTTACGAATTATGGTATTAGTGTTTGTATTTGTTTCTTTTGACTTATTTATTGTTCCAAAGTAAGAATTTCATTCTGTGGTCTCAAGTGCTGTTTTTACTATGTTTATGACAATAAACATCTTATCCTGTAATACATATTATGTATTTGTTTAAATTATATGTCTGTGTAGAACATCCAGGCTGCAGTTTGTGTGCAACTGAACTATGCTGCATTTAACTGACCGATTTAACATGAAGGAGGAAGAATTGATTCAAGGACTCACATTGGCTGTCAGAAGTCTTGACCAGGTGCAAAGGTCCCTGGGAAATAGAGTGGCTTCTGGTCTCAGCTGCAGCTTCTCTTTTGCCACGATGCATCCCTGAGTTGGATTTGATGCATCCCTTAGAGCACCGGGTTCCAGAGTTGCCACTCTCACACAGGAGGACGGAGCATGTGATGTAGACCTGCACATGAACTCATAAATAACTATTTCCTTATTCTGCACAATGTATGAATGTTGCTCATGGATTATTAAAGTCTTAACAGTAGAGAATTAAAAGTAACAGTAAAAGGTTTACCTCCTCATGAGCGCCGATGAACTCAAAAGCCTCCATTCCAAATCTGAACTGAGACTTGGAGCTGGGGTAGATTTGCACAGTTTTGTCCTTCACACACCTGTGACAGAGCAGATAAATGGTTTAGAAATACAAAAACTCAACATGTATCATAATTATCAACTACCACACAGAAGCCTTTTTCACTGAGTACCCATTTTCGATGATCATGTAGCTGATGCGGGAGTTGGGGTCATCGTAGGGAGTCGCCTTGCAGGACTCCACAAACAGCTCTGTGTTGGGGATGTTGGTGGTCGCCTCAATCTGCATGAATATCATCTGCTTCAGGTATACCTCCACTGGGTAGGTGCTGGCGTTCACTTGTTTCCTAAAGCGCTGGCTCTCAAAGAACTCAAACTGAAAGGTGAAAGCACCAAAGCCTTTCTCTGTGAAGGCGTATGGGTTTTTGTGTTTGAACCCCAGGGTCAGGTTGGTTCGCTTTGGATAGCTGCAGGAAAAGGCGATCTCAACGTCGTGCTGCCTGGAGATGATTTCATCTGGGTCAGCAGATGTGATCTCATTCCTAAAGATGATGTTGTCATCATCCTCCTGAAGGTGACATGTGTACAAGTGTAGAAAAAAACGAAATGTATGTACATGCAACAAGTCAGAGGAAACACTGGGACATGTATAATGATGCAAACAAAATCCCTTTCTCATGTAAGAAACAATCATGGTGAAATGTTCCATCTTATGCTGCAATTAAATTGAACATTTGAGTTTGTGCATACAACATGTGTACACAAAATACTTAGTGATCAATTGGTAACATGTGAAGTCAAAATTGTGGCAAAGAAACTGTTGACGAACCAAATACTTCAAGCTACCGTAAATATATAATAATAATAATAATATAATAAAGTATCTAATATGTGGGGTTGTGGAAAGCCACAGAGTTTCAAATATGAATCTAGCTACTAGGTGTGTTACATGTTGAACACTCTGGAGATGAAAAGCTGTAAAATAGTAACTGAACTGTATTCATTCTCTTCTCAAAATAGCTAGCCTGGTAACTAATTTAGGATCTTGAGGTAAACATTTGAAATTAGGTAATTTTACCAATATCTGTCTGTTATTTTATTTTGTAGAATTTGCTTGACTTTGCCAGTAGCAGCAGAAGAGCAATTACACTGACCGCAGCTTTTATTCCTTAAATGTGGGCAGTGATCAAAGGCCTGGAACAACTACTGTGATCCGAACTGTACCTCAACACGAGTCCCGCAGGTGTTTAGTGACGTGACAGCCACCAGGTGGGTGTAATTGGAGTGAGTTGACAGGTTGCATGAAGGATCTGTGAAGTCGTTCAGATGCAGGTTGTCCAAGTTGCGTCTGATGAGGTAGGACTTCTCCACTTCTACGGTTATCGTTGTTTCATTACATGTCACAGTGGTTTCTAAACAGTGAAAGACATGAAACAATTAATTGACATTGTGATGATTTGATATTTGAAACCAGAAATGAAACTTGAATGAAAATTTTGCTTCAACTAACCGTGGTGTCCAACATCAGCGGTCACACAGCGCAGCTCTGACTGATAGACTCGGTTATATCTTGATAAAGACAAGGACGAGAAGAACAATTTCACCAGAAAGATAATAAAAACAATTTTTTTTTAAAGTTTTTAAAGTATAGTTTATATACAACTCACCTGTCTCTTGCTTCAGAAACAAAGCAAATTGGAAAGTGATCGTTCAGCTCCTGGTCAGTTGGCGTCCATTTTATTGTATATATATCTGTGGAGACTTTCTGCTTTGAAACGCCCCTTGGTCCTGTCACAATCAGGTCATAAATCCTACAAGAGTGTTTGCATTGGTGACCCTTAATGTAGCTACTACAAAATAAGTCCCTTGAGCATAGTAATTACATTAATAAACTTTAAAAAAAAAAAAAAAAAAAATCTGCAAAATATTAACAAGGATTTTAATGCATCCTTACGTGGTGAACTGTGCTGTGGATCTGACTCTAATTTCAAGGGTCTGGTTGACAAATGCTGGAAGATTTACTCCATTCGCTGGAGTTGGTGACAAGAAAATGGGAAAGTAATCACCATCGAGACATGAAGGGGCGTTGTGGTAGTCCACTAAAAGTCAGACAGGGAGAGAAAAAGATACTTGAGAAACTGATAAAGTATTAATACTTAAATAAGAATTAGAATAAAAAAATTGTTGACATACCATAAACAGTAAATTGCAGAGGAATCTTGCTGAGTGGAGCAATTGTTGTTCGTAAATATGTTGTGGTGGTGGTTGGAGCAGTTGTGGTCGTTGTTGTTGTTGTTGGAGTAGTTGTGGTGGTGGTTGTTGTTGGAGATGTTGTGGTTGGAACAGTTGTGGTCATTGGAGCCATTGTGGTTGTTGTTGTTGTTGTTGTTGTTGTTGTTGGAGTAGTTGTGGTGGTGGTTGTTGGAACAGTTGTGGCATTTGGAGTCGTTGTGGTGTTGGTTGTTGTTGGAGATGATGTTGTTGTTGCTGGAGCAGTTGTGGGGGTTGATGTTGTTTGAGCAGCTGTGGTGGTTGTTGTTGTTGTTAGACCAGCTGTGGTCATTGGAGTAGTTGTGGGGGTTGTTGTTGTTTGAGCAGCTGTGGTCACTGGAATAGTTGTGGTGGTCGTTGTTGTTGTTGGAGCAGCTGTGGTCACTGGAGTAGTTGTGGTGGTTGTTGTTGTTGGAGCAGCTGTAGTGGTTGTTGTTGGAGCAGCTGTGGTCACTGGAGTAGTTGTGGTGGTTGTTGTTGTTGGAGCAGCTGTAGTGGTTGTTGTTGGAGCAGCTGTGGTCATTGGAGTAGTTGTGGTGGTTGTTGTTGGAGCAGCTGTGGTCATTGGAGTAGTTGTGGTGGTTGTTGTTGGAGCAGCTGTGGTCACTGGAGTAGTTGTGGTGGTTGTTGTTGGAGCAGCTGTGGTCACTGGAGTAGTTGTGGTGGTTGTTGTTGTTGTTGGAGCAGCTGTGGTCATTGGAGTAGTTGTGGTGGTTGTTGTTGGAGTAGTTGTGGTCACTGGAGTAGTTGTGGTGGTTGTTGTTGTTGTTGGAGCAGCTGTGGTCATTGGAGTAGTTGTGGTGGTTGTTGTTGGAGTAGTTGTGTTGAAAAATGCAACTTGACGTTTATGCCTTCCTCCTGAAAGAGGTTGCTTGAATGTGTAGGATCCATCAGAGTAAGACAGAGTGATCGGTCTGTTGGGGAAGTCCTCCACCACAAGCTCAAGTGGATGGTATCCATGTCGACCACTGTAGGTGTATGTAAGGGAGCAGGAAGTCTGACAAGAAACAATGTACTGGACATTACAAGACTGCAGTTGTTCATGATCTGGACAAAACAATCTTGACTTTAATCTTGTTTTCCTTCCATAAATAATCACTACAGCGCATAAATACAGTTTAGAAATTCAATTCAGATTTTGCAATTTGATGAACACCACTTGGAGTAAAATGAAGCTGAATGATGCTTATTTTGGAAATCTTGAAAACTTTAAGGTAATGATACAGATAAATTGGGCAGCATTCAGCCAAATAGACAATTACTCTGTTGGCTGCTGATATTCAACTGATATTCAACCAACAGAATAAAAACCAATAGAACCTCAATCAGAAAAGACAGAAACATGGATAGACAGTTGTTGAAACTAGCTGTTTGAAAAGATGAACCAAGCTGGAAACATCATTAGTATGTGTTGTATTTCCAGCAGAGACGAGGTTCTACAGCTCTTTGTCAAAAACGTTCTGTTTCAAAGTTTATTTAAATATTGAAAATATATTTGCTTCATGGATTCTTACCTGGTCTATAGAGAAACCGCTGGTGGGGCCACACAGACCACACTCATATGGATTTGAGCTGGATGCTGTTCTGCATCTCACATGGTCACCATCAGGGTCAAACGCTGTCAGATTGAATGATCGAGGGCAGTTCCTTGGGACTCTGTAACATGAGAGTCAGCTGAATCAGAATTAATCCCTGTCTTAAACAATAACCCATGGAATACAACTGTAATATTCCCTACAGCAGAGGAATGTCTTTGGCAATGCAGAATACAACATTAAGATGCGTCAATCACATCAAAGTAGAAAAAGATGCATGTTTATTTGATCTAATGATGAACAGAGCTTTGGAAAAATAAAAATAGACGTACCTGAGGAGGGGCAGCATAGTAATGATGGGAGATCTGTTTGATTCACCGGTGTCAGATCGGGTTCCCAGGTCCACATGTGCCATCATTCTCCAGGAAGACCTAGAGCTTCTGATGTTTGATATCCAGTAACCATAGCCATAGTAGCTACTTATTTGAGTAGGGTATCTGTTTGGAGAAAAAAACGTGAATCTCTATTTTCAGTTGTCTGTTAAATGGAAAGTAAAACGTTGTTTTAATGTAAATACAGTTTGTGTTCATTCTATTGGATTTTGCTTCTTCACCTGATCTCAAAGGGGAGGTTGCTGGAGAGTTTTCTTTTTGTTGTTACCTCATACTGGCACCAGTTCAAACCATATGAGTTCCTGGCAACGATCTCATTGGTGGTCTGGATCTGGGTCCCACAGTTACCACTTAGGCAAGTGTAGTAATTCGGTCTGCAGTAGTACGTAGTTTGCTTGTCACGAAGTTCCACCTGACAGAATCACAAGATAAATAGATAGTGAGAGAAGATGATTCTTTTATATTTATCAGCATATAGCAGTAATCAGATGTCATTAGGTAGAAGAAGAACATTTGGCATGGTTGTAGGACCTAAATCAATCATCAAATTAAAAATAAAATGATTAATTGATTAAAATAAAACAGGATGTAGGAGAGGGTTTAATTTACCTCATAGGTTCCGTCTGAATTTCTTCCTTTTGGTGTGAAGCTCAGAGATCCGCCATAGTGTCTGTACCAGTTGCCGTAGTAGTGATAGGACCATGCAGATGTGACCATGAGCAGAAGCAGCAGCAGCGTGAGAGAAGCCATCCTGACGAGTGCTCCAGCCTCAGCATGAGCGGTGCAGCTTAAATACTTTTCTAGCAGGAAATAATGACATAGAGCTAGTTTGACCAGCCTGTGTTTTTAAATGTTCTGAATGTACACACCTCATATGACCGTCCTAATCGTGTGTCTTATCTCTACAGTCCTAAGAACATATGTGTCAAAAGATCATCGTTGCAAGTGGACCAGGAAGAGCTTCACATGTTTACACTTAACTTTAACTCTTCACTGATTTTCCCACAGCTATCACCAAATCTACTGTCGCACCCACAGAGAGAAACCGCGTATCACACATGACTTACAGGGACATTATCAGATGCTACCACGGCCTTTGTTACTACCATCCTGCCACACGTCAGGGCTAATCCAGGTGTGGATGGATGAGTGTTAGTCAAATGTTTGATGGAAGTAACAAAGACTCTGTGTGAAGCTAACATTCCAGAGTTTAGTTTATAACGCTGCCTCTATTGTTGCATGTATCGCCTTTTTCTGATTGAGTTAAGGTCATTAATTTAGCTGGAATAAGCATCTTTTATTGTTCCTCTGAGGCTTTTGGTAAACATTATCTCGTGTCCTCCACTTTCTTTTTCTCTGGCTCAGAGCTCCTGTCCTCTAAACTCCTATCTGCTACTAGTCATGACATTCTGTGCTATTACTATGTAGAATGTTTACTGCTGCTCTCCCTTCTTCCGAGTATCTCTGGCCTGGAGTTGAGTGTTTCCTGTGGAGCTCCATACTACATCTGTTGTCGTGGTCTCATCATTCTGCCCAGTCTCCATGGAATCCTGCTGTTATCCACTCCTACCAGAATGAACGATTCTCCAACCTGCTGATGATTCCCCTTACATTTTCAAACTGTCATGTAACATCATTAGTTTGAATCATAGCATCCCACCTGTATGCTTTAGTCAGATATGTGTATCTATGACAGATGTACGTTTATCTTGCTGTTCTCTTTCTCTGTCTGTACCTGGCTGGCCTTAGGCAGATGGGTTCCTCCATATGAGCTGGTTCTGGTTCTGGTTCTGCTCAAGGTTTCTTCCTGTTAAAAGGGAGTTTTTCCTGCCACCGTCTCCTTCAGGCTGCTCTGGGGGTTTCAGGCCGGGTCTTGTAAAGCGTCTTGAGACGATTTGTATTATTATTGACGCTATATAAATAAAATTGAATTGAATTGAATTAGGAGCTCAAGTTCCTCCTGACAAGTTGACAGAGGATCATTTTAATCAGATGACTGGAAATCTCCGAAAAAATTAGTTGTAAAGTCAGGCCTGAAAGAATAATAACACACAAATGGAAAAATACAGAAAGTTTCACCCTTTCAGGATTCAATTTTTTTTCTTGCATTTTCTTCCATTTACCAAGATTAAAACCTGGAATATATATATATATATACGAGGTTCATTCCCAGATTCATGCGCAAGCCAGATGCTGAAATGGTGGGTAAAAAAAAACAGAATCTACCTTTAGTTTGTCATCCTGCACTATCCCTAACCCTAATTCTTATTTTACCTACTGACGAGTGGAACCAGTATTTGAAAGATACCAAATAGGAGGTGGAAGACAATGTTTCATTTAAATCACAAAAATATCCAAACTACAGTTTAAAAAGATGGTGGAATACTTTTAGAATGATGCATATTATTTAGACATAGGTGACTCATCAGAGAATGGACATGGGCCTTCAAAAGACAATTGCCCTTGTTTCATTTTGTTTTTTTTGGATATACTATGACCTAGATAAGTGAGAACTTTTACAAACATTGACTGAAGGACTCACATTGGCTGCCAGAAGTCTTGACCAGGTGAAAAGGTCCCTGGGAAATGGAGTGGCTTCTAGTCGCAGGAAAAGGCGATCTCAACATCATGTTGCCTGGAGATGATTTCATCAGGGTCAGCAGATGTGATCTCATTCTTAAAGGTGATGTTGTCGTCATGACAACATTCTGTCATGAAGCAGAATGTTGATGAAAACTTTTACTTATGTGCAGAAGTGTATGAAAGAAGTCAGCAGAGAAATTGAGACATGTAAAACAGTCATGTTTAACCTGAAGGACAAAAGGCATTTCTTTGAAGATAACAACGTCCAAATCTTAGCCAGAAAAGACCGATTGTTTGAAAGAGGAGTAAAGGAAGCCATCTACTGTATGTCAGACTGGAAAAACCTTCTCTGAACAGAGGAGGTGGATTGAGATTTAATCTGCCAGCTGTTTGCAATGCAGTTTTAAATTCTGTCCCCAAGAGATTTCAACCTCATTTATACCTTGACACTGGAGCATCTGATGGACAAGGGTCATTAGAGAACCATTCATAGGGAAGAGGGCGGGGACAAAAACACTCGCCCCTTAACAACAGGTAAGTACCCAATCGTCAATAAAAATTAACTGCACCGGTTTCTGGTTGTTAACACAACATGCAAGTTTCAGTAGGAGTTCCTGTTTAAACCTCAGACGTCCCACCAGTCCCCTAGAACTGAAGAAGCTACTCAGATGAAACGTCTTCTCAAAAAACCTCTACAAGTCCAGTTGCCTTTTTTGAACCTTTTTGGATATACCATGACCTGGATGACTGAGAACCTTCACAGACATTTTACAAATATGTCTTTCTTACATTTAAGAAAAAATAAAATTCCAGTAATACTCAGAATTACATAAATTACAATATATTAACTTAGCATTCAAATACTATACTATACTTACCTCCTTCCTTTGGTAGTGTGAACACACAATGAGTCCTGGGTCACATTAAAGAGCAGCTACTCACCAGGGCTGATCTGAGGAAGAGGAGGAGAACTCATTCATTCATCCACTGGTAGAAATGATCACATGAATCAGTGACGTCTGTTCATTAGTGATCAGAGACTTTAACTGATTCTGGTCTTGGAGCTGAGAACCAAACTAAACTAGAAACTAATCTGAACTAGAATCAATTCAGGAAATGATTCAATATGACGAGGAGGAGTTTGATTCTGTCATTAAATCATATATAAGCATGTAGTTAATTATTAATGTGATCATGTTGATTAATACAGAGTCCTGTGTAGTTGTGTATTTCCTCAGTAAACACTTGTGTGTTTATTTTCCTTTATTACTGGAGCTTACTTTGTAACCTCAAGAGTTTTTTGTAGCTGTTGATGGTTCTGATCCAGCGGTAGGTAGATCCATTAGAGACAGCAGCTGCTACAGTATTCTACTGACCATTTACAGACACACAAACTGAGATCAGATCTCAGGTGCTGGCTGGAGACGCATGTGGAGACACATTTAGATTAAGACCAGGTATATGGACAAGTGAGATCTGATGGCAAAGATCTCATTTGGGCTTGAGATTCTTTAACACTCCGGTACACTGACTTTCTTTTTTCTAATATTAGTTTCCTTTAAAGTACTGTATGAGAACTTGCTCTTGTGAATTTACTTCCAGATAATATTTCCACAAAGATGAGGCAGGATTCACATTTTTTATTTATTTATTTTTTTTGCATCCTGCAGATAGAGACAAAGTCCTCCCACATTTCTCCCATACACCAAATCATTTTTGTTTTTCATTGGTCGACGTTTTGTCTCATTTTATCAGCAGATTTCTGATGCAAACATTACGTCTGAAATACATTTTTTAACAATTCTTGTGAAGCTGATTAAGTTGTTACCTAAAATGAATCACAGTCAAACTACAGACAAAATGAATGACAGAGATTTGTTTGTCTACTGCTAAAAATAATAAGTGATGTCCTGCTACTTTTACCGTCAGCCTCACCTCACTATATAAACTGATGTCACATAGCACTTGAGCCTGAAGGGTTACACTTACCACATCAGACTACAGCAAAGGGTGTCACTTTGCTGGCTCATATATACCAACACAGCAATGCACAATGACATATTTATTGGACAGACATATTTGCCCTTTGTCCATTTACTCCATCACCATCTGTACTGATGAGTTTATGGTACAAAACAAAAAGACAATAAAACCAAACAAAAACCTTATTAAATTAATTTGCAACTAAATTTAGTTTTAACAACTTTATCTGTTTCTATAAAATCTTTTAAACTTTCTCCACATTGCACTATTTTGGGACTTTAAGCCAGAGGATCATGAACCTTCTACCTGCTTTTGTAAGCAGGACTTTCTTATACAGTAACAGTAAACCCTATCTATCTGTTCTACAGTAAATGTATCCAGTCCACAAAGCTTTTGGATGTAACTCAAAATCAAGTGCAGTAATTCTTTTAATTTCCTTTTTGACACCTTTCTAATAATCCACAATTTTAGGGCAGTCCCATTGTGTCCTTCAAAATTGTCTGCATAAAAATGACTCAAAACATCAACAGATTTTCAGAAGAGAATCCAGTAATATAAAAAATTAAGTGGACTCTTGTTTTCAGTATCTGCTGTGACCTTGTTTACACCATCACCTCAGAACCACTTCAGGTTCTGTTCTTTATATATATATATATATATATATATAAAGTCTGCAACTTTGCAAGTAACTGTTTAAAGTCTCTAAATTCTTATATTCATATCTTCTCATTTTCAGACAACACACCAAGAAAAATGACCTCAAAACATTTTAGTTTAAAACACCCATTCAGATACAAAACAAACAAAACCTCTCTTTGTCGTCCTAAAACTGATTTGACCTTTAGTCCTCCTCAGAGGTGGGCAGGGCCTGGTATTTAGCTTTGGGCCTCTTTGCTCGGTAGATCACACCTGCACACACCAGGAGGCAGCCGACAATGAAGACGAGGTTCATGCCCAGATTCATGCTCAGGCCGGATGCTGAAATGAAGGAAAAAAGACAAACAGGATCATCCCTCTGCTGCTCAAACAGCACACAGACGAAACACTGTTCTACAAAATGAAGGTGTTGCTCTGTCCTGCATGTGTATATGAGTCAGTTTATTAGATAAACTAAGCAAGTGGTGGAGGACGACATTTAAGAAAGTTGCACTGTGTTTTTTTAATTAATCTGGTCTGTTTGAAGGACTCACATTGGCTATCAGAAGTCTTGACCAGGTGCAAAGGTCCCTGGGAAATGGAGTGGCTTCTCGTCTCAGCAGCAGCTTCTCTTTTGCCACGATGCATCCCTGAGTTGGATTTGATGCATCCCTTAGAGCACCGGGTTCTAGAGTCGCCACTCTCACACAGGATGACGGAACATGTGATGTAGACCTGCACAAGTAGGAAAAGTCATGAAGAGTGGTTTGGATAATCTACAGGCTGAATGAGTTCATCTCATGAATTATTCATGAATGAAATAATTCATTCTACAAAAGTAGAGGATTAAAAGTCACAGTAAAAGGTTTACCTCCTCATGAGCGCCGATGAACTCAAAAGCCTCCATTCCAAATCTGAACTGAGACTTGGAGCTGGGGTAGATTTGCACAGTTTTGTCCTTCACACACCTGTGACAAGGCAGTTAATTGGTTTAGAAATACATAAACTCAACATTTATAATAACTGTCAACTACCACACAGAAGCCTTTTTCACTGAGTACCCATTTTCGATGATCATGTAGCTGATGCGGGAGTTGGGGTCATCGTAGGGAGTCGCCTTGCAGGACTCCACAAACAGCTCTGTGTTGTTACTGTTGGTCCCCTCAATCTGCATGAAGATCATCTGCTTCAGGTATACCTCCACTGGGTAGGTGCTGGCGTCCACTTGTTTCCTAAAGCGCTGGCTCTCAAAGAACTCAAACTGAAAAGTGAAAGCACCAAAGCCTTCCTCCGTGAAGACGTATGGGTTTTTGTGTCTGAACCCCAGGGTCAGGTTGGCTCGCTTTGGATAGATGCAAGAAATGGCGATCTCAATGTCCTGCTGCCTGGAGATGATTTCATCTGGGTCAGCAGATGTGATCTCATTCTTAAAGATGATGTTGTCGTCATCCTCCTGAAAGTGTCATGAAGCAGAATGAAAGAAGTCAGCGGAGAAATTGAGAAATGTCTGCCAGTCATTACATTTACAAACATGTCTTTCTTATATTGAAGAAAAAATATAAAATTCCAGTGATTACAATATATTAACTTAGCATTCCAATACACCATTCTGAATGTCAGCAAATATTAACTTCTGACCTCCAATTTTATTGCAAATTTCCATTTGTGAGAGCAATAATACCACAACAGGGCACTGTTTATACAATACCCCATTTGAAGACAACAGTAAGACAGAAAAGAACTTGTCTAATGTTGTGGTGCTAAAATGTGTTTTGGGTGACCAGAATGCAAGCGAATTGTGCACGAAATGGCCAAACCACCTCAGGAAAGTGTCAGGCACACATTGGGACCACACTGGACACAAGTGTTAATGCAAATGTGCAGTAAATCCACATGTAACAACTACAACAGATGAAACCAAATCAACCAGAGTGTAGCTAAGCAGCTAGCTACCAATGCCTTTAGCTACCCACTTGAAAACCCCAATGATATGCTGCATACTGCTGTTGTTCAGATCATGTTCTCATGGTATTTGGTAGCCATGGTTTGCTGCTGAGCGGGCCATACAAGCCAGCAGCGTTTAGTTAGGTATGTTTTACAATGTTTGAGGGATCCTCTGCTGCTCAATGGGCTTACAAGCCAGCAGCCTCTAGGTAGTCTAGGTAGAATATAGGTTATTGGTCATATTACATGACTGTAGGTTTGGTAGGGCCTCTTAGTCGAACAGGGCCTCTAAACGTGTTTTGCCTGGGATTTCAGCACAAGGGATTGTAACATCTTGTCCTGTGTATTTCTAAATGTCAACTTTCCAAAAAGAAAAAGACAGCCGACAAAAAACAAAAATAAATAAATAAATATTTATGATGTATATTGTTACCACTAGGTGTATTTATTTGCTTCTCAAACTGACATGTTTGGCAAGAAACGTGGCATCTTTTGGGAAACATTTGTGTCAAAAACAGACGAAACTAAAGGTGCTGCTGACATGGCAGGTAATCTTGACAAAACAAAATCTTCTATGAATCACAACCCCTGAACGTGACAAGACAAATCTATGACAAGTTACAAGAATCTAGACTTTACAGCTAAAACGTGGCAAAACAAAACTATGAGAGAAACGATAAGAGAGACAAGTGACTAGTATGACATGACAGAGAACAAAGGGAAAGACAGGGTTATATACACACACAATGACACAGGTGAAACAAATCAAGGCAGAGCACACAACGAGAAACCAATGAATGAATCAAAGGAAAAAACACAGGAAGTAACACAAGACAGGAAATCAAGAACTTAACAAAACAGGAAACAGAACACCAAGAAAAACTAATCACTAAACCATAATCAAAGGCCTGGAACTAATACCGTGATCTGAACTGTACCTCAACATGAGTCCCACAGGTGTTCAGTGACATGACAGCCACCAGGTGGGTCTCATTGGAGCGAGTTGACAGGTTGCATGAAGGATCTGTGAAGTCGTTCAGATGCAGTCTCTCCAAGTTGCGTCTGATGATGTAGGACTTCTCCACTTCCACGGTTATCGTTGTTTCATTACACGTTACAGTGCTGTCTAAACAGTGGAAGACATGTAAAAGTTATTTGATACTGTGATGAATCAGAAATGTTAAAACACAAAACTTTGCCTCAACTAACCGTGATGTCCAACATCAGCGGTCACACAGCGCAGCTCTGACTGATAGACTCGGTTGTATCTTGACAAAGACAAGGATGAGAAGAACAATTTTACCAGAAAGGTAATAAAAATATGGGTTTTAAGTTTTTGAAGTATAGTTCATTACAATCATTACAACTCACCCGTCTATTGCTTCAGACACGAAACAAATTGGAAAGTGATCGTTCAGCTCCTGGTCAGTTGGCGTCCATTTTATTGTATATATATCTGTGGAGACTTTCTCCTTTGAAATGCCCCTTGGTCCTGTCACAATCAGGTCATAAATCCTACAAGAGAAGCAGTGTTTGCAATACTGACAATTAATGTTGTTATTGCAAAATAAGGCCCAAAAGAAGAACAATGTGTGTATACTATTGATTTTGCCAGTTGCTTGAACACTATAGACACATGCTTAAACCAAAGTAACATAACTTAAAGTTGTTGTTACTATACCTTAAACAAAAGTGCTGCTTTGCACTTTAGTTGAAATTCTGTAACACACTTTCTGCAAGACACTTGCTGCTGCACACTACACACTATTTCCTACAAATGAGTTCCAAAAGTGAAATCTCAGGGTACCATTAGGAAAGCACACGTGGTCGAAGAGGCCATGCTAGGACCATTATTTCGGATGACATAAGAGCAACTTTGGTGAACCATGTCATAAACCATGGCCTGACTATGAGGGAAGCTGAGCAGAGAGTCCACCCTAATCTAAGCCGTTTCACAGTTTCATCCATAATGAGGACATTCCTACTGGAGAACAGGTATGTCTTCAGGTATGTATTTACAGTACTGTACCATATCACGTTATTTTTTATTTAACTAAATTTACTGTACTGTAAAATACACTACTGTAATGTAATGTCTGTGAAGGTTCTCAGTCATCCAGGTCATGATATATCCAACTGGACATCCAGTTGTCTTTTTTGAACCTTTGTTGGATACTGTAATGTAATGATTTTGAGTATTTCACTTTTTGGTTGTTGTGAAAACTTTCCAACTGTGTAACTGAATGACAGTGTATTCAGATGATGCAAGTAGGTATCATTTTGTCATCAGAGTAACATTTTGACAAAGGATTGTTAGGTTTTGATAGTAAATGCTATCAAAACCTACACAATGCTTGTGTGAACACTAAGCTGAGTTTTGCAAAATGTGTTGAAGCAACAGACAAAAACTGTGACACAATAAAGACAGTGATTTTAGTCTAAAACCTCCTTACGTGGTGAACTGTGCTGTGGATCTGACTCTAATTTCAAGGGTCTGGTTGACAAATGCTGGAAGATTTACTCCATTCGCCGGAGTTGGTGCCAAGAAAATGGGAAAGTAATCACCATCGAGACATGAAGGGGCGTTGTGTGAGTCCACTGAAAGTCAGACGAGAAGAGAAACTGAGAAACTGATAAAGCATTAATACTTAAATAAGAATTACAATAAAAATTGTTGATGTACCATTAACAGTAAATTGCAGAGGAATCTTGCTGAGTGGAGCAATTGTTGTTCGTAATGCTATGGATGTTGATGGAACAGTCGTGGTGGTTGTTGTTGGAGCAGTTGTTGTGGTGGTGGTTGTTGGAGCAGTTGTTGTGGTTGTTGGAGCAGTTGTTGAGGTGGTGGTTGCTGGAACAGTCGTGGTGGTTGTTGGAGCAGTTGTTGTGGTGGTGGTTGTTGGAGCAGTCGTGGTGGTTGTTGGAGCAGTTGTTGTGGTTGTTGGAGCAGTCGTGGTGGTTGTTGTTGGAGCAGTTGTTGTGGTTGTTGGAGCAGTTGTTGTGGTGGTGGTTGTTGGAGCTGTTGTTGTGGTTGTTGGTGCTGTTGTTGTGGTTGTTGGAGCAGTTGTTGTGGTGGTGGTTGTTGGTGCAGTTGTTGTGGTTGTTGGTGCTGTTGTTGTGGTTGTTGGTGCTGTTGTTGTGGTGGTGGTTGTTGTAGCAGTTGTTGTGGTTGTTGGTGCAGTTGTTGTGGTGGTGGTTGTTGTAGCAGTTGTTGTGGTTCTTGGAGCAGTTGTTGTGGTGGTGGTTGCTGGAACAGTCATGGTGGTTGTTGGAGCAGTCGTGGTGGTTGTTGGAGCAGTTGTTGTGGTGGTGGTTGTTGTAGCAGTTGTTGTGGTTCTTGGAGCAGTTGTTGTGGTGGTGGTTGCTGGAACAGTCATGGTGGTTGTTGGAGCAGTCGTGGTGGTTGTTGGAACCGTCGTGGTGGTTGTTGGAGCAGTTGTTGTGGTGGTTGCTGGAACAGTCGTGGTTGTTGTTGGAGTTGTTGCGGTGATTGTTGTTGGAAGAGTCGTGGTGGTTCTTCGAGAAGTTGTGGCGGTAATTGCAACTTTTATGCCACGTTTATGCCTTGCTCCTGAAAGAGGTTGCTTGAATGTGTAGGATCCATCAGAGTAAGACAGAGTGATCGGTCTTTTGGGGAAGTCTTCCACCACAAGCTCAATGGGATGGTATCCAGTTTGACTGCTGTAGGTGTATGTAAGGGAGCAGGAAGCCTGACAAGAAACAATGTACTGGACATTACAAGACTGCAGTCATTCATGATCTGGACATTATTATTTTAAATGAACGTTGTACATCTTTTACCTTTTACCCATAGCACTAATATTCTATTCAGACTAGAATAGACAGTGAAAAGCAAGTGCAGTTAAGTTATTCATGATCTTACACCACATTCACCCGTGTTGCATACTTCAGACCTCTACAAACTGGTTATTTGTAGAGTAACAGATCTGTTACTCTACAAACTGGTTATTTGTACACTGTAAACCTTTGATGTAAATTTACAGTGAAATCTGAACAGTATTTTACAGTATTTTACTGTATTCCTGTTATACAGTATCATACTGTAAACCGCAATGCAATCTGGGAGAAAAAAAATGTGATTACAGAAAATTACAGCACTTTAAGAGAATGCCCTTTTTTACAGGACTATACTGTAAACGTTACTGTAAACAGCTGAGCATCATGGGAAAGTGAAAGGAAAGTGCGGGAGCTAAAATTTGAACCGACATAGGAAGACCTTTTTATTATCTGGTAAAAGGTTGTTTTTGCAGCTTGAGTTTTATTTTTGTTGATTTTAACTTTGGTGTCAGACTGCCAGCCAGTCTCTCACCACGAAGGCAGACACAGGACAACCAGCTCAGCCTTTTCTCACAGATGTCCGGAGCTGTTTGACGTCCTCCACTAAGTAAGTTAACATTAATTGACTATTTTTTAATGACTTATGAGGAGGATTTAAGGATTTCTCCAGTTGAATTTTCTGCCATTTGGAACAGTTTTATAACGAAGCTGTTGAAAAGTTTCGTTTTTGCGAGCTAGCTAAAATTAGAACATGTCAGCATTTTTCTCAGTTTATAACAGCATTAAAAGAAAACTTGCTTTTGCTGGAAGATACCGGAGCAAGTTTAACCTATAGTGCTTTGTATGTATGTTTCTACATGGATAAAAACAGCCATGAAAAGTTTCTATTTGCAATGTGCTAGTTAGCTAAAATTAGCGAATCTTAGCATTGTGTATCGGTTTACATTAACGAACACAGATTGTTAAGGCCGATACTCCTTTTTAACGCGGCTCAAAGTTCTGTATCTCTGTACTGCACTACCTTGTACTGAACATGTTTTTATTTGATATGTCTTTCTATATTGTTTTCCAGAAGCTGCAGTGACATCAGTCCTGAGAGGGGACACAAAACCAAGCAGTGAGAAGAAGCCGACATCAGTGAATCAGTCAGCCCAGTTAGTTTTACTTGTGTTGCATTGTTTTTATTTTAATAAATATTTAAAAAGGGAATATTGTCCTACTGTCGTTTCTTTATTATTATTATTATTATTAGTTGTAGTAAAATTTGTTCAATGGCACGCGATCTATACCTTCGCGATCTGGTTTAAATACTGTAAATTTACAATATCATAGCGAGGTATCGTTGTAAATTTACAACAAAGAACTGTAGATTTATTTACAGTAATATACTGTAATTCTGAAATACAACTAGATACTGTAAAACTACAGTAGTTTACTGGCGAAGCTGCTGCCAGTAAACTACTGTAAATTTGCACTAAAAAGTTTAACAGTGTAGAGTAACAGCTCTGTTACTTGGGGTCTGTTGGATTACCTGGTTTTATGAGTAGGTTATAACACAAACACTGCTTTGATATAATTTAACCACTTACAAAATGACATGGAGCAGGATTGAGACCATTTACTATTGTTTTCTTGACTGTATTAATTCAATGTTGAAAATATATTTGCTTCATGGATTCTTACCTGGTCTATAGAGAAACCGCTGGTGGGGCCACACAGACCACACTCATATGGATTTGAGCTGGATGCTGTTCTGCATCTGACATGGTCACCATCAGGGTCAAACGCTGTCAGATTGAATGATCGAGGGCAGTTCCTTGGGACTCTGTAACATGAGAGTCAGCTGAATCAGAATTAATCAGTGTCTTAAACAATAACCCACGGAATACAACTTTAATGTTCCCTACAGCAGAGGAAGGTCTTTGGCAATGCAGAATACAACATTAAGATGTGTCAATCACATCAAAGTAGGAACTGCTGCATGCATATTTGATCTAATGAGAAGCAGAGCTTTGGAAAAATAAAAAATTAAAACATTTAGAGATACCTGAGGAGGGGCAGCATGGTAATGATGGGAGATCTGTTTGATTCATCTGTGTCAGATCGAGTTCCCAAGTCCACATGTGCCATCATTCTCCAGTCAGACTGAAAGCCTCTGACATTTGATACCCAGTAACCATCCCCTAAGTAGAAATAAAAATAAGTAGGGTATCTGTTTGGAGAAAAAATAAGCAGCTTTATTTTCAGTTGTCTATTAAATAAGTAATAAGTTATTTTACTGCAAATGCAGTTTGTGTTTATGAATTTTTCTTCTTCACCTGATCTCAAAGGGGAGGTTGCTGGGGAGTTTAATTGTTGTCGTCACCTCACTCTGGCACCAGGTCAAACCGTAAGAGTTCTGGGCAACGATCTCATTGGTGGTCTGGATCTGGGTCCCACAGTTACCACTTAGGCAAGCGTAGCCATTTTGTCTGCAGTAGGATGAAGTTTGTTTTGTACGAAGTTCCAGCTGAAAAGAATGACAAGATATATAGAAAGTGACAGGAGATGATGCTTTTATATTTATCAGCCTGTAGCAGTGACGTCACCATTAGGTAGAAGAAGAACATTTAGCATGGCTGTAGGACCTAAATCAGTTGTCAAATTAAAAATAAAATGATTAATTTATTAAAATAAACCAGTATGTAGGAGAGGGTTTAATTTACCTCATAGGTTCCGTTTAAATTTTGTCCTTTCGGTGTGAAGTACAGAGATCCACCAAAGTACCTGTAGATGAAGGGCACTGCAGATGCAGCCGTGACCATGAGCAGCAGATGCAGCAGCAGCGTGAGAGAAGCCATCCTGACGAATGCTCCATCCTCAGCATGAGCGGTGCAGCTTAAATAATCTGCTATAAGGAAATATAAAGATCACCTCAATTACTGGAACAATGATCTCTTAAAGAAAAACAAGTTTTACTGGCTTGTAGTATAAAAGACCACAATGGACAATTCTCTTCAGGCTCCATCTTATCATGTATCTGATCTCTGTTGTTATAAGTATGAAGCATTATGCCAACTTTTGAAAACTGGTGCAATGCAGTATGACAGCTTGCACAACATTTTCTATAAATGTCCATAAAATAAGTTGTCAGTGTGATAGAAGATATTGCTGAACATAAAATGAAAGTCATTCATTCATTCATTCATTCATTTTCTATACCCGGTTATTCCTGTTAAAGGTCGCGGGGTCTGCTGGAGTCTATCCCAGCTGTCATCGGGCGAGAGGCAGGGGTCCACCCTTGACAGGTCTCCAGTCTATCACAGGGCCAACACAGAGAGACAGAATCACCAATGGACCTAAGCAGCATGTCTTTGGACGGTGGGAGGAAGCTGGAGAACCTGGAGAGAACCCACACAGACACAAGGAGAACATGCAGACAACACACAGAAAGGAACCAGTCGATGGATTCAAACCCGGGACCTTCTCGCTGTGAGGCATCAGTGATAACCACCTCTCCACTGTGCCATGCATTCATTCAATCAATCAATCAATAAATAAATAAATAAGACAAACTATTTGAAAGAAGCAAGTGAGTAATGTCACTACATGACCACTTGAAAACAAATATAAAATCACAACGTTACGTTTTCTGTTTTAGCGATCACATCATGCTGCATACAGCAGAAATTGAAACATCTTTTCAGATTAGACACTGTGCTAAAGCTTTGTTTCCAGTTTTTCCTTCCTTACCACAGAGTCTACAGTGGGAAGAGCTTCTAAACCACGATCCGCTCCAGAAGTCACTAATTTCTAAAGTTTACAATGAAATTCTGTCTTTTGATTGCTCACCAATTACTAAAGTCAAGGCTGCATGGGAACAAGAACTAGGTCTGAATTTGGAAGATGACTGGTGGGGCTCTGCTCTCAAGAAAATCTACACAAGCTCAACTTGTGCTCGTCTCACACTTATACAGTTTAGAGTCCATTTTTCTAAAACTCGACTGTCACAAATCTATCCCAATGTCACAGACTGTTGTGATAAATGCCATGCCTCACCTTGTAATTTGACCCATATGTTTTACTCTTGCTCGCTACTTTTTCGCTTCTGGCAGAATTATTTTGATATCATGTCAAAAATACTTTCAATAGACATAAAAGTTTCCCCCCATGTCGCTATATTTGGGCTTCCAGAAGACTGTTATCGGTTTACCACTAAACAATTAGATATTTTAGCTTTTACTTCTTTACTGGCAAGACGCCATCTCCTTCTTCACTGGAAGTCAACCAAAGCTCCTTCTAGCACTCAATGGCTCAATGACACCATGTCTTTTCTAAAGCTGGAGAAGATCAGATATTCACTGAAAGGTAACTGTGATATGTTTTATAATAAGTGGCTTTCCTTTTTAACATTCTTTCATTCTCTTCAGTCTCTGACTCCTGATTGATGCCCCCCCCCCCCCCCCCCCCCCCCCATTTTATCTTTTTATCTTTTTGTTTATTTTTTTATTTTTTTATTTTCTTTCTCTTCTGTGTTTTGGTTATTTATTCATTTATTCTTCTTTAAATGGTGTATTGTTTCTTGTTCTCGCCCGAATAGTTTCCTGAGGGCTGCAAAATTTTAAAAAATTTCCTAGGAGGTAGATTATATTGCTCTTCATTCGTCAGGATGCACAATATTTCTGTGGTATCAATATGACTGTATATTTTTTGTGATACAGAAGTGATGTGATACTCAATGTAAATTTGGTGTCAGTTCATGTTTTGATGTGCCTTACCTCCTAATAAACATATTAAAAAAAAAAAATAAAGTAATTGAAACATCGCTGCCTGACTCTGTTTATGATGGGTCATTTAAAGGTGACAAGGACTGCATCATCCGGGAAGGCTTTGGTTGACCCAACGTTTCACTATCTAGATCAGGGCTATTCAATTCATTGGGAATTGGTGCCAGCTCATGAAATTGAGGCGTGAGAGAAGCCATCCTGACGAGGGCTCCATCCTCAGCATGAGCAGTGCAGCTTAAGTAATCGGCTATAAGGAAATATAAACATCACCTTCCTCAATTACTGGAACAGCAGAAAAACAAGCTGTACTGGCTTGTAGTATAAAAGGCCACAATGGACAATTCTCTTCAGGCTCCATCTTATCATGTATCTGATCTCTGTTGTTATAAGTATGAAGCATTATGCCAACTTTTGAAAACAGGTGCAATGCCGTATGACAGCTACCACCACATCTTCTATAAATGTCCATAAAATAAGTTGTCAGCATGATTGGGGCCAGCTCATGAAACAACAACAACATACTGAAGGAGCCAATGTATTCTATTTTGTAAATGCATAACAACATATGCACAAAGGGTTACCAACTCCCTGAAAAATAAATAAGGGACACCTCATTGGCAGGGTCAGCCGGCCTGATTGATTTCACTCTTCCAGGCGTGGTAAATGTAATTATTTATTTATTTTTTTGTTTGTGTGAAGGGGGGGGGGGGGGGGGGGGGGGCAGCCCAGCAGCCCAGCAGCCCAGCAGCCCAGCAGCCCAGCAGCCCAGCAGCCCAGCAGCCTAGGCCTATAGCAGCATAACTAAGGGATGGTTTAGTCCAGCCCTAACTATAAGCTTGATCAAAAAGGAAAGTCTTAAGCCTGATCTTAAAAATAGAGAGAGTGTCTGCTTCACGAACCCAAACTGGGAGCTGGTTCCACAGGAGAGGAGCCTGATAGCTGAAAGCTCTACCTCCCATTCTACTCTTTGAAATTCTAGGAACCACAAGTAGGCCTGCACTTTCAGACTATCAACTACCACACAGAAGCCTTTTCACTGAGTACCCATTTTCGATTATTGTGTAGCTGATGCAGGAGTTGGGGTCATCGTAGGGAGTTGCCGTGCAGGACTCCACAAACAGCTCTGTGTTGTTACTGTTGGTCCCCTCAATCTGCATGAAGATCATCTGCTTCAGGTACACCTTACGTGATCTTAAAGATACACACATAAGACTTAAAATATCGTGCAGGTCTCCCTTGTGGTGACTCATCAGAGAATGGATATGGGCCATCTGAGGGTGTCCTGTGGTGTCTGATCAACAGAATGTTGCTAGTGGGGGGGCTTTGAGGGGAGGGGCCTCTGTGGATCATCCCACAGATACTTGATCAGTTTGGGATCTAGTGAATGTGGAGGCCAGGTCAACACCTTGTGCTGTTCTTCTTCCTAAAGTGTTTTTGTGGCTGCATCCTGCTGGGGATGGCTGCTGCCATCAAGGAGTGTCATTGCTATGGGGTGGGGGTGCCTGGTCTGGTCTAGGTGGGTGCTACATGTCTAAGTAACATCCACACCAATGAATGAAGCCAGGTCCAGAAGTTTCCCAGCAGAACACTGAACTGGAGCAAGATGGTCACATGTTATTTACTTCTCTTGGCATTGGTTATAATGTTGTGGCTGATCCATGTCATTGTTCATACTGACAGTTGTTGTGCAGTGAGAGTTCAAGTGTAATGTTCCTTTACTATGACGTGGCTTCCTGCAAGGCATTAGGGGAATAAAACAATGTCCGACTGAGCTGCAAGCGTCCGAGTCCGTCTGTCCAGTGTGCGTCTGAAAGTAACTGTAGATACACAGTGATATAACATGGTGTCAGAAGTGCTCCACAGCGGGTAACTAATGAGCAGGACGAGTTACTCGACTGAAGAACTCACAGAGCGTCCATTTTTCCTGCCAACGGTCCGCCGGTAAGAGACTAGGCTAACAAGCCTCGCTCGCTCAGCAAAATGGAGCAGTTCCAAGTCACCCCACCGCCGAAGTTTGATTTTACAAAGCCTGAAGAGTGGCCGAAGTGGATTCGCCGCTTTGAGAGGTACAGAATCGTCTCAGGGCTGGAATTGAAGGCGGATGAAAATCAAGTTAATGCGCTGATTTATACGATGGGTGACGAGGCTGAGGAGGTCCTGACTGCGCTGAATCTGTCGGAAGAGGAGACGGGTGATTACGAGACGCTCAGAGACAGGTTGGATGCACATTTTGTTGTTAGAAGAAATGTGATTTTTGAACGAGCAAAGTTCAACCAAAGACAACAAGAGGTCGGAGAAACCGCAGACTGTTTCATCACAGCTTTGCATAGCTTAGCGGAGCATTGCGGCTACGGGACACTCCACAGTGAAATGATTAGAGACAGACTTGTTGTCGGAATAAGAGATAAAAGACTATCAGAACAACTGCAACTGGACCCGGAGCTGACATTAGAAAAAGCTGTCACGAGGATTCGCCAGAGTGAGCTTGTTAAGAAACAGCAAGATTTGCTCAAAAACAATTTCAAGTGTGATAGTCATCCATGCAACGTAGACAGCATCAAGGCTCAGGCAAAACCCTTCAGACCTGCCAAACAACAAGCAGAAAGACGGACAAAGTGGAAAAACATTAAAGTGGACAAAGACACTCGTCAATGCAACCGATGTGGCAAGACTCCATCACACAGCAAACTCCAGTGCCCAGCCAGTGAGGTAACCTGCAATAAATGCAAAAAGAAGGGGCACTATGCCAGGGTGTGCAGGTCCGGAGTTGTGGGAGAAGTCCAGATTGCTGGTGAAGAGGAGGGCTATATAGCATTTTTGGGGTCGGTCACAGCAGATCAGACAGATGAAGCCTGGGTTGCTACTGTGCGGGTAAACGATCTGAACTGTGAATTTAAAATAGATTCAGGGGCTGATGTAACTGTGTTGCCAGACAGTGAATATCAAGCCATAGCTCAGAGACCAAAGTTGTTGCCCACCCAGATTAAGCTATATGGTGCAGGCATGAGCCCTCTTACAGTTAAAGGGAAGTTTACAGCTAAACTTTGTACAGACAGCAAAGAAGTAGTAAACTCAGTATATGTGGTTGCAGGTCTACAAAAGGGGTTACTTAGCCGCCAGGCTAGTGTTGCGCTGGGACTGATAGCGAGAATAGAGACAGTGTCTTTGAGCTCAGTAGAGGCAGTGAAACAGCAGTTCCCTAAACTCTTCAGTGGGCTAGGTAGAATGGAGGGGGAGTACAGAATAGAGCTAAAAGCAGACGCTAAGCCATTCGCCCTGTCAACTCCCCGGCGGGTCCCACTGCCCCTCCTGCCAAAAGTCAAGAGAGAACTTACCCATATGGAGGAACTTGGAGTAATATCCAGAGTGGAGCGACCCACAGATTGGTGTGCGGGGATGGTCCCGGTACCGAAGCCTGATGACTCAGAGGTTCGCATCTGTGTGGACTTGACAAAGTTGAACAACTCTGTCAAAAGAGAGAGACATCTACTCCCTTCAGTGGAACACTCCTTGGGACAGCTAGAAGGCGCCAAAATCTTCTCAAAACTCGACGCAAATTCAGGGTTTTGGCAAATCCCCCTATCCAAAGAATCTGCCCTACTCACCACATTTATCACACCGTACGGGAGGTACTGCTTTAACAGACTTTGCTTCGGCATCTCCTCAGCCCCTGAACACTTCCAAAGACGGATGTCACAGCTGCTGGAGGGCCTGGATGGTGTGGTCTGTCAGATGGACGATGTCCTGGTCCATGCAGAGACGCAGGCACAGCACGACACACGACTGTTGGCGGTACTGAAGCGGCTAGAGGCAGCAGGTGTGACGTTGAAAAAAGAGAAATGTGAGTTCGCCAAAACCTCTGTCAAGTTTCTGGGGCAGATAATTGATGGGACTGGAGTAAAAGCAGACCCCGACAAGGTGAGAGCAGTCACCAATATGGAGGAGCCCACAGATGTGAGCGGTGTGAGGAGGTTCCTCGGAATGGTCAACCACTTAGGTAAATACCTTCCTCACCTTGCAGAAAAGACACAGCCACTCAGAGAACTGCTGAAAAGAACAAACATGTGGGCCTGGGGAGAACCTCAGCAAACAGCATTTGAGAGCATCAAGCAGGAGTTAAGTCAACCACCAGGTTTGGCACTGTACAGCCCGAGAGCCCAGACAACAGTCTCAGCCGATGCATCGTCTTATGGACTGGGGGCGGTGTTGCTCCAGAGACAGGAGGACGGGATAATGAAACCAGTTGCATATGCCTCGAGAGCGCTCAATGATACAGAGCGGAGATACGCTCAGATTGAAAAGGAGGCTCTAGCCATCACCTGGGCATGTGAGCGCTTCTCAGACTTCCTGATCGGCATTGAGTTTCACATTGAAACCGACCACAAACCCCTGGTACCACTTTTGGGCTCAAAGAACCTGGATGAGCTACCTCCACGAGTACAGAGACTGAAAATGCGACTGATGAGGTATGCATACACTATTTCACATGTTCCAGGCAAGAACATAGCAACTGCTGACGTCCTATCCCGGGCACCAGAAAAAACTGCAGGCGACAGGAATCTGGCTGAGGTCAGGACGGACAATGGGCCTCAGTTTTCAGCAGCTGCGTTTCACCAGTTCGCCTCTGAGTGGGGTTTTGTTCATACTACCTCCAGCCCCAGGTATCCTCAGAGCAACGGCGAGGCAGAACGAGCGGTGAGAACAGTGAAGAGCCTCTTGCAAAAAAGTAAAGATCCTTACCTGGCTCTCATGGCATATCGTGCTACACCACTGAGCAATGGGCATAGCCCCTCAGAGTTACTGATGGGAAGAAAACTCCGTACCACCGTGCCTGTCCTCCCTTCTTGCCTCGACCCGGGATGGACAGATGTCACACAACTGAGAGAGAGAGAACAGGAGGAGAGAGAGAAACAGTGGAGGAGGTTTAACACCAGACACAGAGCTCGTGACCAGGTCATACTGAACCCAGGAGACCAAGTCTGGGTAAAAGACATGAAGGAGAAAGGAACAGTAACAGCGAGAGCAGGGACACCACGGTCTTACTTAGTCGAGACCCCCAGAGGGACCCTCCGCCGCAACCGTGGTCATCTCGTTACTTTACCTGTGGACTCACCAGACACTGTCCCACCAGAGAATAGTGCACCAGCTCCTGATACAGCTCCAAGTCCTCCTTCACCTCCAAGAAGCAGATATCCTGTTAGAGAGAGACACCTCCCAAGCTACCTTAAGGACTTTGTATTGAAATAGAGAGAAGGTGCTTGGGTGTCTGAGTGACCAGCACGGGGCAGAATAAATCCCCTCACTCAGCGGAAGGAATGGGTAGTCCACCCCACCTTCCTAGTTAGAGAAAAAAAAAAAGTAAAAGAGAAAAGTTCAGCTGAACATATGTTAAAGTTTGAGTTAAATGTTTGACAGTGCACAGACAGACAGAGAGAGTTTGTTTCTGTTTCATATTGTCTTTATTATTGTTATGGTTACAGAATAGAATAATTTCTGAATAATTTCTAAGACTGAATGAATGAAACATGATTTAACTAATGGTTATACAGGTTTGATTAATCCACAGAGTTCTACTGTGAGGATGTTTATGATAACATTGGTAATGTACTTAGAAAGGGGGATGTGCAGTGAGAGTTCAAGTGTAATGTTCCTTTACTATGACGTAGCTTCCTGCAAGGCATTAGGGGAATAAAACAATGTCCGACTGAGCTGCAAACGTCCGAGTCCGTCTGTCCAGTGTGCGTCTGAAAGTAACTGTAGATACACAGTGATATAACAGTTGTGACTTGCAGAACTTGCATTGTGATCACACAACATACCACACTGTCATCAGGCCATGATGGATGTTTGTCTTGTTATTTTTTTCTACTATTTAATTGTATGCAATAGTTTTTGTTGCAGCTCATCACAAGTTTAGCCTTCACAGATATCTGTACATTCATGTTGGTGTTAAATTTTTGATTTCAGTAAAAGCTGCAAAACTGTGAGATTGAAATAATCTTAATCTCTACGGATGAGAGAAAATCGAGATAGATTACAAATGCTATCAGTACCTGTGGGTGAGCAGGAATAACATCCTCATAACATTCATCTGAGTGATCTGATTTTGATCTGTTTGTATCTGGTTTTAAAACACAACTTGTCGCCATTTTGTGAAGGTTATTGAGTGTGGCGTGCTTGTTGGAGGCCATCGAGTGAAACAGGGACTAAAATGGCTGCAGAGTGTTTGTTGCATCAGATTTGGTAGAGTTGCAACAGAGAATGTTTGGTTCCAACGCAAAACTCTGATCAGCTAATGTCCTGTGAAAATATATGGTCCACCTGCTATAATTACAAGATACGTAAAAAATAAGAAATGTTAAGCAACACTGTAGATAATACTTGTGACACTAAATAAAATCATTAAGATAATCAAAAACAGGTAATTCACCACATTTCATAGTTCAAACCACCAATAAGACCAGACAGATTAAATCTAAAGGCATTTGTTGGAATTAGTATCGCTCTTTACTCTTCCTCAGAGGTGGGCAGGGCCTGGTATTTAGCTTTGGACCTCCTTGCTCAGTAGATCACCACCACACACACCAGGAGGCAGCCGATGATAAAGACGAGGTTCACGCCCAGATTCATGCGCAAGCCAGATGCTGAAATGTTAGTTTGTCATCCTACACTAACCCTAACCCTTATTCTTATTTTATCTACTGACAAGTGGTATTTGTAAGATACCAAATAGGTGGTGGAAGACAATGTTTCACTTAAATCATAAGGAGACTGATTTCTCCAGAGTTTCAGCATTCTCTTACGTCATAAAAAATGAAACAAAAAAGTTTTACCGATCAGTACATCCATTAATTACACAAGCAGAATGATCACTATGTGCTGGAAAGACCACTCATAGCAATGTAATAAGTTAATCAAGTAATTTGATATTATCTTTAAAGTTTTTGGAAACATTGTTTAACAGCAGTTCCTGGTTTGTTGCCTGTACATGCACAAAATACACAGCTGCATGTGAATCCTGCTGTCACTAAAAGTTTGATCACTGTTTGATTGTTTCACAGTTGCTGTAATTAAGCAACTAGGGGGGAGGTGAAAACTGACTGTAAGCAATTGCTGCAGGATTATACACATTAGGAATCAAATTTATTAAACTTTGTCGGACTTCCAGGATATTTAAAATCAGTTTGGTGAAAAACACAGAAGAAACATTACACAGAAAATATCTGTCATGGCTATTTGACATGGACTGGATTTCAGGTCTTACAGCTGCATCTCTTATTTCGCAATGGCAGCAAACTGATGGTCATGTCAACCTGATTGCAGAATTCACTGTGTTTGCAGTTTTAGAGTGTAAAAAAACACAGAGGAGTCGGAATTCGACCATATGCTGATGACGCAACCCTTTATACTCAGCAGCTTAAATATTTGGCCCGCTGTCCAACACACCATCTATTCATTAGACTTATTATTCATCTAAAAGTTTAAAAGTTTAAGTCCTGTGTTGTTTTCAGTAACATCCCGGCTGTTTTTTGCAAAAAAAAAACAATCTCCAGTTTTATCACATTCAGTTGGCACATCACTGTTGATGTACTTTGATTGCTTCTTCCATCTGAAAGGTTTTGAGGAATTCCAATCAGTATATTTTGCAGGCTGCATCCTAAAGTGGAGCAAAGGATAGTGGTCAACAGGAAAAGGTGTTAAGAAGGAAGTAAGCTAGTACTTCAGTACTTTGTGTTTCTATACAAAGTACAAGAAAAAAAGCAGTTGCTCTGAATATGTTTTGGCGATCTATCAAACAGATCATTCACTAGATGAATAAGTATTCTGACCTACTGCAATGTCCTGGTACAGTGATTTTTCTTCTCATAACACAATGTTCTACAAGTCATGCTGGTTAGTCTGGTTAGATTGTGGTTTTCTTTAAAGATGACCCTGGTTACGGGAAACATTCAATGTTGCTCCTCCTTCTTGTCACAGATGTCAGTAACGTGAGTGGAAAATTTTCTGTCTCATTTATTGTCTGTGTCATGACACCAAACAATAAATTACTTACAAGTTTTGCTTTTATTGATTATATTTAACGTGTAGTCATGAAATCAGATGCTGACTGGTTCTAATTCAACTATCAAACTACTTTGCTGCAGGTTGTGCAAAAAGAAAGTAATTATTTTCTAAAATCTTGAGTATAACGTTGATTGACAGCTCAGTGTATTTAGCATTGGATCACCACAAAGGCTAAACTCTCAAGATAATCAGGGTGTTATTCTCTTGTCTCAAGAAAACTTCCTTGTTGAAGATGCTTATTTGATCAGTACACCCAGTAATAACACAAGCAGAAATGTGCCAAACATACCACTCACATGGTAATCCAACATTCCCTTTGGAGTGTTTGATAACCAGCATCATGATTTAATAGCTGTTGCATGTGCATATTACTGTCTGTTTGATGGTTTGATAATAACCTGTTGATTGACAGTAATTGCTGTAATTACCCAACAAAAGGTAACAAAGGGAAGCGGAAAACTAACAATGAGCAAACGCTGCTGGATTTAAAACATATGTCAGGACCAGAGGTGTCAAAAGTATTCACATTCTGTACTTAAGTAAAAGTATGGATACTTGTGTAAAAAAATACTCTCATAAAAGTAAAAGTATTGATTCAACTCCTTTACTCAAGTAAAAGTAAGAAAGTAGAGGCTCTGAAATGAACTTAAGTAAAAAGTAAAACATTTTGCCAGATTTTCCATTAACAATTCATCCGTTGATAATTTTGCAAAATGAAAAAGTTCTAGCAGAATAATCTAGACTTAACGTGACCAGATGTCCTGCATGAGCATCTGGATCATTTTTAATAATAAACTGAGGGTTATTGGGTCGTTATTTTAGCTAGTGTTAGCTATACTATCAAAACGGTGTGTTCTCATAGCATTGCTAATGTTGTAAACTAGCTTCCAAAAAATCCTCAAAAAGCTAATGATAGCAACAGAAACCACACCATACCTGAGTTTGTTTGTTTTTTCACATTAGACCAGTAGCTAGTTCTCAGATAGTGGGGTCAGGTGGACTCAGTTAGTGTCTTTATTGATGCTTGAACGATAAACAAGCTTCCAGTCACTAGGTGGCAGCAGAGCTCAAACTGATCAACAGGCTGCCTGTTCAAAACAGCAGAAGAAGAAAACAGGACGCAAATCGACTTTCCGGCTCTAGTCCGATGCTCTAATCATGTCCGATCATTTCATGTCTTTTACGTCTTGTCATCCGTGGACGTTAAAAAACACATATTTGTGTACAAATGTAGGGAGTAAAAGTACAAAGTCTTCAGAAAAAGAACTTCAAGTAAAGCACAGATACCTGAAAAATCTACTTAAGTACAGTAATGAAGTATTTGTACTTCGTTACTTGACACCTCTGGTCAGGACAACAGCTTATTAAACCTACAGGATGGATAAAATCTGTTTGGTGACAAACAGAGAAGGAACATTACACATGGAACCTTTAACTAACCACAAGTAAACAAGTCCTGTGCCAGGTAATAATTATCCTCCTCAGACAAAGAGTTTTTAGAAGAACCACAGTCATGGCTGTTTTAAATTTCTGTGCTTGACACTGACTGGATTCTTGTCCTACAGATGCTATCGTCATAATGTTAGCTACATCATCAGTGTTCATTGACCTTGCAGTCAAAGTGTGCAGAAAAAATTAAGGCTTTGACTTTTACACTGAAATGCAAACAAAAGACGTGATGCTCTGAGCTTTATGGGATGCATTAATAAAAATATATCTTCGACTAGACGCTGATGACTCAGCCCTTTATATTTGGTAGCTCACATTTTCACTGTCACTGTGGAGCCCTGCTGTTAACCAGAAACAAATACCAAGTCCTGTGCCAGAGATCATTAATTTATGAGTAAGATGATCAAGACGTAGCCCTGATAGGAGGCAGCAATAAGAGGAAGTGTTTTCATCAACCTAGGTGTGGTGGGTGGTGTTGTTGCAACTTATCCTTACCATTGCCCTCTGGGTCAAATTCAACACCTTTTCAAATGTTGCAAATGTCACACATATGGCTCCTTTCTTATTTCTTTGCTCATAAAATTACCACTAAAATAGCCTCCTCTTTCAATGAATATTGTGTTGTATTCAAATGTAAAACACCATGCTTTTAGGTGTCTTTCCCTATGATATATTTCCATATAAAAGTTCTATTTGCTCCAAATTCTGTAAAGAAATGTACAAATTGTATGAATTCATTAAAAAAAATAGTCAATAGTCAAAATAATTCAGACATTTTGCTCAAGTTTAATCAAATTTGAAATAAATTAAGTCTATTGACAAAAACTATTTTATTGTATGTGGTAGTAAGTGAAAAATGGATTAAAAGACAAAAAACAAAACATAAAAAACACTGGAAATTTCCACAACAGATAAGACAAACAGAAAGTGTTAAATACTTCTCCTTATCATTAATATCTTTTGTGGTATTCTTTTTTGACGGGCGTAGGTGTGGTGAAATAAGCCTTGTAAAGCACTTGTCACTTACCTGCAGCAGTAACATTTATGATTTATGAACAAAATCTCAGCAAAACGAGGCTGACATCAGACTCAGGTGCACTTATCAATGCACTTATAAATGTTAGCACGCTAACTAAGATAGCAAAACTGATGCCTAAAATACTTATGGGAAACCTCAGTTGCATGTTGTTGTTGGTTGATGTAATTTAATTAAATGATTAAAAAGAAGCTGGCTGAAAGATTGTGATACTTTAAATACCATCTTATCTCATGTCAAAGCTCTTTGTAAACGCTGTTTTTAAAAGGTGCTATAAAAAATAAAGGTATTATTATTATTATTATTATTATTATTATTATTATTATTATTATTATTATTATCCAAATACAGGAAAGGACCAAAACCAAAATGAGAATTTAGGAACAATGAGGACACTCGGGGTAACATCACAGACAACCGGACACAAAGGGAAAGGCTTTTATATATGCACTCACACACAGAAGTGCTGATAGAATAACCAGAGACAGGTGAGACCAACAAGGGGAGGAGCACACAGACAAAAGACACCAAACAAGACAGGTGAGACAAATCACAGAGATAGGAAGTAAATCTTAAACCAACAAGAAAACTGATCAACAAATAAAACCAAACAGACTCACACAAAATATTAGAAATTCAACAACACATTTTATATTTCATCCTTAATAAAGCGTAAACCAGACAGGGCAGAAGTCAATAAGAAGGTTAAGGAAACACAAGCAAACACATGTAATGCACATTCTCACGACACCAGCAAATACAGAAACAGGCTGCAGGATGCACAACGGACAACAGAGCTGATTTCAGACTCAGAATGAATGTTAAAGCTGTTGAACTGTTGTACTAGAACTGATGAAGAGAATTCAGAGCAAAGGTCTCTTAAGAAATCATGCAGTTAGGATATTAATGTAAACAAATAGCAGTCAACAACGTCAACAACTCCTAAAGCCATTTCTCACTGCAAAGCATTTTGTTTCAATAAAACACCTTATATTATAATCAGGTTACATTTTAATTGTAAGACAAATGCTGTCATTGATTAGTGCAGATTGTTGCCGCATGCAGCTACACTCCTAAAGATCTTTTGCGCATCCCGTGCTTATTTATTTTGAACATCTGCCAGTGTTACACCCACACACCGTGAGACAGTGGTGGAATTTTTTCTTGCTGATCCAGCGCAATGCCTGTGGTGTTTCAGAGTGCATCCACTGTGACGGTTCTAGTATCTCGGCTCTGTAAACTGATTGACTGAACAGGTTACGATCAGATTCCTCCTCCTTGACTTTAGATCATCACCATCTTCAGTCACATTCTTAGCATTCTGAAAGGACATGCATGGGTTAAAGTGTTTGAGATAAGATAAGGAAGAGAAAAGCATGTTAGTGATGAAATGTAATTCGGCCTCCCTTGTTCTTGTTTGTTCACTTTATTTTGTGTTGACTCATTTTAATTTTATCTGGAACATTTTGTCTAGTTTTATTTGCTGCTTTTAAATGTGGTGGATGATATTAGGAATCGATTGTTTTTAAAAATTCTGGCGTTGAATTTACAGGATCCAATCAGATCAAGAAATACAGGGCGTATTTCATTTGGATATCGTTGAGTAAGAAGTAAATAAAAATAAAATAGTAAATAAATCTTTTTTTTTTTAGCAAAGTCAGACTTTAACCATGCACTAAAAGACTGGAACTTCCCACAGCAGACGAACAGAGAGTAAATGTTTCTCCTTGTCACAGATAGCCTTTGTGGTATTAGTTTTTCACAAGCTATGTTGAAAGAACACTTGGTATGCAGCAGATGTTTATGAGGAGTTCCCGTCACTTATCTGCAGCAGTAACATTTATGATTTATGACCAAAATTTCCACAAAACTAATGAGGTTGACATTGGACTCAGGTGCACAGGTGCAAAATGTTAGAATGCTAACTAAGATAGTAGAACTGATACCTGAAATACTTCTGGGAAACCCACCCCCATGACAACGGTATGGTGTTCCCCAGGTAGCTCTTCTTCCATGTCTCCAGGTCCAGGTCTATTGTAGGAGCTTCCATCCGAGGTCAGAGGTCAGCATGGACACCCAGACTGGTCTGAGATCCACATACTCTTCTAATCCCTTTCTACCAGAATTAGAACCACACAGGTCAGATCATTGGTCCAGGACCCTGACTCAAGTTCTGGACCACTTTTGATCAAACTGACCACTGCAGATCAAGAGCATGGAGATGACCCAGTTGTCTGATTGTCACAGTTCTTCTCCAGCTTCTACCATCAACTTCAAGGACAAAATGTTGCCTGACATATTCCACCTACTGACGGGATCCCTGACAACCAGATAATGTGTGTTATTCAGTGGTCATAATATTATGGCATATTATGTCGTGGGCCTAACTTAACGAAACATCGGTGAAGGGAGGTGCCCACTTGAAAACCCCAATGATATGCTGCATACTGCTGTTGTTCAGATCATGTTCTCATGGTATTTGGTAGCCATGGTTTGCTGCTGAGCGGGCCATACAAGCCAGCAGCGTTTAGTTAGGTATGTTTTACAATGTTTGAGGTATCCTCTGCTGCTCAATGGGCTTACAAGCCAGCAGCTTCTAGGTAGCCTAGGTAGAATATAGGTTATTGGTCATATTACATGACTGTAGGCTTGGTAGGGCCTCTTAGTCGAACAGGGCCTCTAAACGTGTTTTGCCTGGGATTTCGGCACAAGGGATTGTAACATCTTGTCCTGTGTATTTCTAAAAGCAAAGCATTACTGTTGCCAAGCACAGACTCATATGCAGAGATACTGCATTGTTAAGTTTGGCATCCTAATAAAAATAAAAGTACACGTGACTCGTCTGTATAAACAGGAAACATTGTTAAAATGCTTTTCTGTTGTGACTGATGGGGAAACAGTGTCATCAACAGCTTGTTGTTGTGTCAAAAGCATCTTATTTATATGTTTTCCAAGAGGCTGCATCATGACTTGGAGACATGATCCAGATTTTGGAAAAAGCTGGAAAGTCTCTCACATGTTAAGATCAGATTTATTTATCATGTCATTTTAGTGAAGAAAGAAAGCAAGGAAGAGAAAGAGGAAATAGGGGAGGAGAGAAGGAGGGACTAAAGAATGGAAAGGAAGGATGGGAAGGAGGAGTCGAAGGGGAAGGAATGAACAAACGAAAGATGAGATGGGAGAGAAGGATAGAAAAGAAAGAGGGGGAAGGAACAAACGAATGAAAAAGGTGAAACGAAGGGTCGGAGGGAGGAAAGAAAGTCTGTGTGTCTGTAAATGAGCAGCAGCGCCATCATGTGGTCAGTAGAATATTAATGGATCTCTACCTACCACTGGATCAGAACCATCAACAGCTGCTTGGTGACTTTGAGACATGATCCACATTTAGGAACCAGATGGAAACACTCTCACATGAGAACATCTGATTTATTTAGAGACAAAGACTCAGATTAGACCTGAACCCTGGAAGCTTCCATCCAACCACATCACTCCAAAGAATCTTTGTTTTATGTCTGCAGTTCATCTTTATGAACAAAGCTCACTGACTAACCGTTGTGCTCATTGCCATTCTGACATTTCTGACAGGGGTCCAGAATCGTAACATGATATTACTTTTAATACTCTTTTGCCCTTTGGCTGACTGCTTGGTTGCTCTTAATTATTTCCTCCTCATGTGAAATGACTCATGCCAAGGGACGCTGGTTGCATGCATCATGACACATCAGAGATCAAAATACCAGGTTTGAAATCTGCCAGAAACGATATCTAATTATAGGATCAGCTGAAGGCAATCTGTCACGTAAACAAAGCTGCATGTACCAATTCAACTTAAGTTGACTTCACATGTGTCCTCCATAAAATGGACAGGACATGAATACAACCTGGTATCTGGACTGTACTTGGTCACATGGTACGTGGGACCAATGACGTTTCACAAGAACAGACAAGAAATTCTAAATACCTCAGGAGAGAAACAGGAAGTGATGAAAATTTTAAAAAGGGTAAACTCCAAAGGACGGCTAATAGTACAGAAGGCTAATAGAAGCTCCACCTAGCTTCCTAGTCTCCCAGCTAACAGTAGCTCCTCCTAGCTTCCTAGTCTCCCAGCTAACAGTAGCTCCTCCTAGCCTCCCAGCTAATAGTAGCTCCCCCTAGCTTCCTAGCCCCCTAGCTAATATTAACTGTATTGACAAGACACACTCACACCTTGTAGTTCAACAATCAGGTTTACTTCCCACTGCCACTTCCTCTTTGCACACCTTCAGCTACACAACTGGTGCCAACTAGTGGTAGCATTAATCATTACATCTCAATACAGTAACTTTTCCTAGCATCCTAGCCTTCCAGCTGATAGTAGTTCTTCCTAGCTAAGTCGGAGGAAACCCACGCAAACACGAGATAGAACATGCAAACTCCACATTCGAACCGATGACCCTCTTGCTGCGAGGCACCAGCTCTAACCACTGTGCCACCAGGCTTCTTAGCTTCCCAGCAAATAATAGCGCTTCCTAGCCTCCCAGCTAACAGTAGCTCACCTAGCTTCCAAGGATCCCAGCCAATAGTAGTCCTTCGTGTTTTTCCTTTTGAGTGTGTTTTTCTTGACTTAAAAATAATGTGTAAATTTACTTTAAAGCTGCAGTGTTTTCATTTGACCCATGCATCTTTGAAGCATCTCAACAGAATTTTTTGAAATTTGCAAAAAACTCGAAAACTCGAAAATGAATGTGCATAAGTTCAAAAACACATTTTTTGGCATAACTCAACATTTCATATGTTCATTATGAAAGAGCTTAGACCCAAATAATGCCAAATAAGATAAAATTATTTAGTTTTCAATCCCAAATGATTTAATATCATTGCTTTCTGCAAAAACACTTCTAGCTCACTTTTAGCAGACATGGAAACTCTGACTTGATGAAGCAATCAACCACTAAGTAGTTAATCTATTTTATGTTTGGACACTTGGGGGCAGAAAAACTCAACATGTTGTTACATTGTCGCATTTTTAAACGATTTCCCCATATCTACTGTCGTTTTAATTCTGGTAGCCTTCACCAGTCTTTAATACTTAAAAAAAGTTCGGTTTACGGCAACAATAATTAGTTTTTCCTTCAACAGAAAGTGTCGCTGATATATCTTTATGATGACAGGAACACAATTTGTTTTATGCGAAGAATATTTAAATTAAAAATGTTTTCTACCAAGTGTTAAGAAAACATTTCACAAAATCTGAATGAAAGAATTTGAAGAATGGCTTTCAGAAAGAATCGTGGAGAAATGCAGATCTTTCTTTAATTCAGTTCAACTATAAAACTTCCTACCAGACTTCACTGAAATTTCTTTGGAATTCAACATAACTCACAAAAACAGTCATTTAAAATTATTAACCAATCATGGTATGATTGATAATCTGAGACTCACCTTCTTGTTGTATGTTCAAATAATCAAATCAACCCCAATTAATGACAATTTAAAAGTGAGGCATACACAAAACAAAACACACCACCACACCCACAGCATAGTGTTTATTATGATTAAATTTAATGTAAATATAATGCACATATCCCTTTATTGTAGATAAGTCCCATATAGATGTACTTTCATAGTTCACCATAACAGATAATTATCTATTGATCAGTTCCACCATTACACCTTTAAGGAAACTTGTTTTTTAGCTGTAAAATATTTCAATACAAGTTTCTTTCAAAACACGAGCTCTAAAGCTGTCATGGCTCCCGAACTGCTGTAATAGATACATATCAGTAATAATTGTAGATACAGAGATTAAATAGGAAAAAATAATAATAATAATCTAAATATAATGCATTCATCTATTAGTCTAATCCTTCATATGAGTGTTTTCTATATAATCAAAAACTAGTGCATTAATAAACCAAAAGCAAAAATTCTAATTCTAATTCAAAATCTCCACTTGACGGATGTTGGGAAGTTGGAAGAACACTTAAAGATAATGGTTTTCAGTGATCCTGTTCAAAGTATTTCCAAAAACAAAGCAAAAACAAGGACCACTGGACTTGATGTGTTGATACACACATTTCTCTGGTGAGTTACATACATACACAGCTATAGCTATATGAAAGAAACACCGGTATTTGTATGTATTCTATAATGTGCACAATTGCGTAATGTTTTAGAATATCTGCATTAAAATCTCTGTAGAAGATTGATGTGTTTTGCTTTGTGGTATTTCTTTACACTCTTGGTCCAGTTCTAGTCAAGGGGTTGCTGAATGAGTTCAGAATGAACTATTTAATCTAGAAGACATTTAAAGTTTCTCCTTTAGTTTATCGCAAATTAATCAGACACAGTAAAAGAAGCAATATTACTGACACCTGACGTATCCATAGAGACCAGGGTCATGAACATGGACCTAACAGTTTTGGATCTATTTATGATTCATGTGAATGTCAAATGGTCACACCCACAGATGTTATTTTAGAACGGAATGAAACGTCTTCAAGAAACCCAACTGATCCAGTCGCCCTTGTTTCTTTTTGGCATAAACCTTGAAGCATGGTAATTACTGGGAACCTGTTTCTTCAAAAAAAGGTTGACAATATAAAGACAGCAGCAAGAAGAAGAATCTGGCTAAACCAGCCCAAATGGAATTTTGTTTTTGTGCACCTGTTTTTTAAACCGGTTGGGTGAGAAGTGATGTCATGCAATGCTTGCTCAAACTAATCCAGGGGCGTCACAGTGATTTACTCCTTAATGGAACCATCACAAAGACTCTAATCAGCCACTCTATAGAAGATCTCTAAAGGGTGATTTGTTTCGCGGGTTTTGAAAGTCTTTCTCAAAACAATAACCAGGAATTTAAGTTTTAATTCTTTCTTCTTAAAACCAGCCCTTTGCTTCTACGCTTGGATTCTCCCCCACTACACCAACCTCTGATCAATTCATCCATGCAGCACCAAGCACAGAACCACAGGGGCAGCAAAAAAAAAAACATTCTGGCTACAGTGTATTAAAAAAAATATATCCAAACTGACCCTTTAAGGACTATTATTAATGTCTGATTAATATCCCTACAAATAAAATGCATAATGATGATAACAGTTATTAAACTTTCTGTTTACTTTTAAAGCCTCAGATAAACGTCAAAATGTATTTTTTGCAGGATTGTGGATTTCAAAGGATGAATTAGTGTGTGCACGCTGTATGTATGACTTTTGTTTGAAGGCAGACTTTTAGGGAATGAGACTTTCAGAGAACTAATTAGTTGGGTTCCCACTGTGAATCTATGAGAACTTTGCAGTCGTCAGCTCTCCTCTTCCTGTTGTAGTGACGAAAAAGCAAACCCAGCATCACCAGCGACACAAAGAAGGCGCTGGCAAAGACCACAGTGGTGATGTTGGAGCAGAGGAAGTCCATGACTCCCCGGCCTTCTTCATTTATGGATTTGGGCTGTGGAGCCTGAGTGGTCAGAGGCTGAGAGCTCGGGAGGATATCTGAAAGACAAGTTTAGATTTAGATGGGTTGGGTTTGTGGGTGTTGATGAGTGGATGGGTAGGCATGTAGTCTGGAGTCCAGTAGGTAGGTAGGTAGATAGGTAGGCAGATAGGTATAAAGGTATGTGGAAAAGTAGGTAAGCATATGAGAAGATCAGTAGACGACTAGGTGGATGGGTAGGTGAGTTGTTAGATATATGTAAGTTTATTAGTGGGTAAAGGTGCAGGTAGGTAGGTCAGTACTTGTGCAGGTTGACTGGTAGGTGAGTAGGTTGATAGGTGAGTTTTTAGCTCGGTCTTTAGCTCACCAACTGGCTAGGTCAGTGGGTAAGATGAATAGGTGAGTAGACTGGCAGATGAATAGGTTAATAGGTAAATGATAGGTGGTGACGTACATAAGTAGACTGGAGGTAGGTAAGTAGGTGAACAGTGAGCTAGGTAAGTAGGTAGGTAGGTAGGTAGGTAGGTAGGTAGGTAACTAGAACAGTAAACGTGCAGGAAGTTTGATAAGCAGTTAGACTGGTAGTTCGGTAAGTAGTTGAAGACATAGGGAGAGTAGTTGGTAGGTAAGTAGATAAGTAGTTGGATAGGCGGATTGGTAGGCTGGTAGGTGAGTTGTTAGATTAGTTGATATGTAGGTAAATATTTAGGTAGGTGAACTAGGTAGCTAGGTAGCTAGGGGCAGTTAGACAGATGAGTAGATAGGTGGATTGTTAGAGGAGCAAATCATTAGATGAGTCAGTGGATAGGTTTGTGGGTAGGTAGGTCAGTAGGTCAGATGCTAACCTTCAGTAGGGATAATTTTGTTCTTCAACAAGATTTCCTCCTCAGACTGTGCTTCATCAGGAACGGTCGGCCCAACAAACTGCAGAGGACCCTGGGTAATGTAGTGCCCACCGGTCTCCTTGGTCAGCTCTCGCCTGCGTCTGCGGGATGGGTTCTTCAGACAGCCCTGGGCGCATCTGGAAAATGGACTGCCGGGCTCGCACAGGATGACGGAGCAGGTGATGTAGATCTGAAGCAAAGCGGCCGGTAAGACTTACAGAAACACTGAAACTGCTTTTAGATTTCACCAAGAGTGCTGAGGTTTGTGTTCAGATGTATTTAGGAGTCACCTGGTCGTAGTTTCCGGTAAACTTGAAGGCCTGAATCTCAAAGTTGAATTCAGTTTGGGCAGATGAGTGGATGGTGATTGTTTCATCTTCCAGACACCTGAAGGAAGAAAAGAGTTGTAAGAGACACTGTGATCAATGATTATTACAACACTGTGATTCCAGGAAGCATCAGCACTAAGGACTTTAGGGTTTCCTGAAGACATTCATCAAGTAGCTTCTTCTTCAGTTCTCAAAGACTAGTGGGGAGTTGGGTTTTAAGACAAACATCTGTTGGTTTTTGGCCCCCTGAAACAAACTGCTCTGCTAGACCAGATTCTTACCTGTAAATGTATCCCCACCAAGTCTTTTAGAACTGGATGAAACATCTTCCAGAAACTCAAGAAGCACAGTTACCCTTATTCCAGCTGTTGTTTTATTTTTATGGGTAAACTGTGACCTGGATGGCTGAGAAGCTTCAGTACTAACCCGTTCTTGATGAGGTCGTAGGAGAGGCTGTTTTCAGGGTTGTCGTCCGGAGTGGCTTTGCACGATTCGACAAAGAGAGTCACATTCGGCAGTTCTGAGTTAGCCTGAATGCCCATGTAAATCTTCTCCAGCAGCTTGACCTCCACTGGGTAGGCACTGGCCTCCACCTTATCTGAGAAGTTGCTGTCGCGGAAAATTTCAAACGTGTAGCCGAAGCTGCCGAAGCTGGACTCGGTGAAGATGTAGTCGGACTTGTGGATGCTGTAGTAACTGGAGATGCTGACAGTCTTGGGGAACTGGCAGGAGAAATCAATCTTAACCATCTTCCTTCTGACTATAACCTCAGAGGGAAGCTCGAAGGAGTTGATCTCATTCATGAAAACGATATAGTCGCCTTTATCCTGCAGTTAAAACAAACAACAGACGCAGGAAACCAATTAGTGTGTGTGCATGCACCAAGAGATTTGACAGTTTGGACGATTTAAAGATGTTTTTCCACACCTCGACTTTTGTGCCGCAGGTGCTGAACGACATGGTTCCCGTGATGTGGGTGCCGTTGGAGGTAAGAGAGCACGACGGATCCAACAGTTTCAGGAAGTTTGCGTCAATGCCCGGCATGGAGGCTTGTTCCAGGGCCACCGTCATCTTGTTGGGTGAGCAGTGAACCGTGGCCTTGCCTGTGAAGAACGCCATCGTTTCAGAATACTTCCGAACTCGTGCAAACTTTGTTGTGTCATAAAACAACTTGTGCAATGCAGTCCACTCTGAGAGCAACGATGCTTTACGAGCATCACCACCGCTACCAGCAAATGGGGTTTCTATAGCTGTAACCATCACTGCCTCCAGGTTTTCTGATCTGATCTGTGTTGCTGGAGGCTTGTTAACACTGGAGCTACTCGAAACGCTTGTCAGTGAAAAACTAGCTTCTCTGTTGGAACATTTACCGTCCTCTGGTTTTCTGATTCCCCACAAGATTAAACATCCCTTCACTCAGTCAGCGGCTAGCAGTGTGCAGTGTTAACGAGGACAGGCGGTCAACAAACCTTGGACGATGGATGCCTGGGTCACCATGACAACGACACACCTCATCTCTGATTGGCTTTAATGATAAAAGAGACAAAAAGAGCAAAATTATCAAAGAGAATAACATTAAAGCAAAAGCAAGACTTAGCCAGACTGTATTTTAGATTAACCACAAAATCCTCAAAGTGAAAACACATATTTTAGATTCTGCTCCACAGGAAAATCTGGATGAACTAGTTTTAGCTACAGCTAGCGTCTAGCATCAAACAGCCCGAGTGCAATCAGCTGTGTTTTCTAGTTCTTGGCATCGTTTAGTGTAATCTCAGTATTTTTAATAAGAGGACAGACTCACGCTTCATTGGTCTCTGCGGTGAAGCAGACTGGGATGAATCTGTACAGGTCCTTATGCTCCGGCGTCCAGCTCAAAGTGACCTCTGCTTTTCCAGATTCTCCATCCGTGAACACTTTGGTCATGTTCTGAGGTCCGCTGACCTGGAAGTCATAGATGCTTGAAGGGGAAGAATCATATTTAGTTATTATTATCTCCTTTGACTCATGTGCTGGTGCTGTGTTAAACATTACTGATAGGAAATACCTGGCATGGTGAGCCTGAGCTTGAGCAAAGAGCTGGAACTTCTGACCCACGGTGGCGTGAAGAATGTCTCCGTGTGAAGGCGTCCTGGACAGGAACATGGGCAGGACGTGACCAGCTTCACAGTTTGGTATCGGAGAAAGAACTAAGACACAAACACAGGATGTGATGTCATCTTTAGTTCTCTGTCTGCACGGACGTTTTAGTAACACCTAAATATAAACACAAACTTCTCTTGTCTTGTCCTGTCCTTTCTCGCCCTGCACGGTCTAGTCCTATCCTATCTTGTCTTGTCTTGTTCTATCCTGTCCAGTCAAGTCCTATTCTGTCTTCTCTTGTCTTGTCCTACCTTGCCTTCAGCTGCCCTGTCCTCCCCTTTCCTGTCTTGTCCTATCCTGTCCTGTCCTATCATGTCCTGTCCTGTCCTGTCCTGTCCTGTCCTACCCTTTCCTGTCCTGTCCTGTCCTGTCCTGTCCTGTCCTGTCCTGTCCTGTCCTGTCCTGTCCTGTCCTACCCTTTCCTGTCCTGTCCTGTCCTGTCCTGTCCTGTCCTGTCCTGTCCTGTCCCGCTGTCCTGTCCTGTCCTGTCCTGTCCCGTCCCGTCCTACCCTGTCCTGTCCTGTCCCATCCTGTCCCATCCTGTCCCGTCCTGTCCTGTCCTGTCCTGTCCCGTCCCGTCCTGTCCCGTCCTGTCCTGTCCTGTCCCGTCCCGTCCTGTCCTGTCCTACCCTGTCCTGTCCTGTCCTACCCTGTCCCGTCCTATCCTGTCCTGTCCTGTCCTGTCCTACCCTGTCCCGTCCTATCCTGTTCTGTCCTACCCTACCCTTTCCCGTCCCGTCCTGTCCTACCCTACCCTTTCCTGTCCTGTCCTGTCCTGTCCTGTCCTACCTTATCCCGTCCAATCCTATCCTGTCCTGTCCTGTCCCATCCTGTCCCGTCCCATCCCGTCCCGTCTCGTCCCGTCCCGTCCTGTCTTGTCCTGTCCTGTCCTGTTCTGTCCTGTCCCGTCCTGTGCTGTCCCGTCCTGTCCCGTCCCGTCCCATCCTATCCCGTCCTGTCCTGTCCTACCTTGTCCTGTCCTACCCTACCCTGTCCAATCCTGTCCCATCCTGTCCTGTCCTGTCCCATCCTGTCCTGTCCCGTCCCGTCCTACCTTATCCCGTCCAATCCCATCCTGTCCTGTCCTGTCCCATCCTGTCCTGTCCCGTCCTGTCCTACCTTATCCCGTCCAATCCCATCCTGTCCTGTCCTGTCCCATCCTGTCCCGTCCCATCCCGTCCCGTCTCGTCCCGTCCCGTCCTGTCTTGTCCTGTCCTGTCCTGTCCTGTCCCGTCCTGTGCTGTCCCGTCCTGTCCCGTCCCGTCCCATCCTATCCCGTCCTGTCCTGTCCTACCTTGTCCTGTCCTACCCTACCCTGTCCAATCCTGTCCCATCCTGTCCTGTCCTGTCCTGTCCCATCCTGTCCTGTCCCGTCCCGTCCTACCCTGTCCTGTCCTGTCCTGTCCTGTCCTACCCTGTCCTGTCCCGTCCCATCCCGTCCCGTCCTGTCTTGTCCTGTCCTGTCCTGTCCTGTCCTGTCCTGTCCCGTCCTGTCCTGTCCTGTCCTGTCCCGTCCTGTCCCGTCCCATCCCATCCTATCCCGTCCTGTCCTGTCCTGTCCTGTCCCGTCCTGTCCCGTCCCGTCCCATCCTATCCCGTCCTGTCCTGTCCTACCTTGTCCTGTCCTACCCTACCCTGTCCCATCCTGTCCCATCCTGTCCTGTCCTGTCCCATCCTGTCCTGTCGCGTCCCGTCCTACCCTGTCCTGTCCTGTCCTGTCCTACCCTGTCCCGTCCCATCCTATCCTGTCCTGTCCTACCCTATCCCGTCCCGTCCTGTCCCGTCCCGTCCCGTCCTGTCCCGTCCGGTCCTGTCCTACCCTGTCCCGTCCCATCCTATCCTGTCCTGTCCTACCCTATCCCGTCCCGTCCTGTCCCGTCCTGTCCCGTCCTGTCCCGTCCGGTCCTGTCCTACCCTACCCTGTCTCGTCCTGTCCTGGTGTCCGTCACTTACTCTCCAGTGAGAACTGAAGCTTCACTCTGCAGAGCGGCGCTGAGCTGGTGTCAGACGCCGTCCTGAAAACAGACGTCCCGTCGGCGTAGGTCACCGTGATGTTCTTGGTGGGGTAGTCCTCCAGCATCAGCTCAAACACGTGGACTCCAGTCTGGACTTCATCAGTAGATTTAATTGTGCAGGAATTCTGAGGAGACACCAAGAATTAAAGTTCATTAGGTCAGACACCTGCAGCAGAACCAGTTCCCTCTCACTGGTTCCTCAGTATTTAAACCAGTTAAACTCCTTCATGGTCCACGTGTGTTCGGATATTTAGTTTAGTTTTAGACTCTGAAATAAAAAAAATAATAGCAGCTGCTTTTCATTTTTAAAAGCAGATAAATTTACATCTGGTCCTTTAATCTATGAAACCAGAAACCAGAAAGAGAAGGAAAGGAGAAACTGGTGGTTATTAGATTCATTTAAAAGCTGAAGGTTTTGTAGAAGAAGAAGAAGAAGAAGAAGTTTCATCAGTGATTTCAAATCTTTTTTGATCTAAATGGAGCACGGACATGACTCTGGAACTATATTCACTTTCTGGTTATCTGGATTTATCTCTGAATCTGGAGAAGAACCAGGTTTACCACAGAGACCTGGACCACAGAGACCTGGACCACAGAGACCTGGACCACAGAGACCTGGACCAGAGTGTCACGAGTTCACTGTGCACTCTTTCAGTTCAGACTGTAGCCGAAATAAAGCATGTAATCCTCCAAATCACATAAACTCTTCTTTCTTTCTTTTTTATTTTAGAGTTTAAAACTGAAACTTGAAATACCAAAAAGTCTGCAGAGCGTTCCAGCTCATTGTTGTTGTTCACTTCTCCAATCAGATTCATTTCATTCCCATGCTTGTTCACCTGTTGTTGGTGTCAGTAAATCTGCTCTCTATTGTTGGTAGCTGCTGTCTGACTCACGCTTTAAGCTCCTTTAACTGAACCGTGCTGTGATAAGCTGCTAACCTTTCATTTTCACAACCTATCGTGACAAGACGTTGTTAAATATTGATAGTTGAGTTGGTTTAATTAAAGTGTCATTTTTTTAAAGATTACCTCGTCCAGAGTGAAGTTTGCAGGGACAACAGCGTCTGCAGCGAAGCGGCATCTCACTTTATCGCTGTCTGAGTCGTGAGAAAGAAGACGAACCCGTGTGAAGCAGTTCTGAGGCACCCTGCACCAACACACATCAGGATTAGAGGAAGTGAGACGCTGCCCTTTAGCCACATTTGATCACAAGAAACTAAAACTAAGCTTCTGAATGCTTTGTATCAGCCAGACGTGATTATTTCAGGAGCTGAATGCAAAAGAGGTTTGATGTCAAATAATCTGCATGAACCGAGTCTGAGGCTTTAATCTCAAACTCCACGCTGGTTTTTAAACACACTGATTAACGTCTCAGGTCAATAAATGTCTCTGATTGGTTGATGGACTGATTAAATGTGTGTAACCAGACTATGGATATGACAGGTTGTTTTCTTATTTGCACAATTTAAAAAATGACAAAAGTCAAAGTTGACAACATGATCTGCAGGATGACGAGTACAGAAAACACTTAGCATTAACATAAACAACAATACTGACTTAACTGTGCCAGGAGTAAAGCAAAGTGTAAAAGAAATAAAACATGCACGTGTTAATGAAGCAAATAAAACATGAACAGATGAAGAAAAGCAAAGCAAAGAGCAGATCAGTAAATTTCAAACATCTTTTATGACATTTCAAAGAATAAATGAAACCTGCAGGTTCAAACCTTTGGAGGATGAAGATTTAAAATGTTCAATGAGTGTGAACGATAAAATAAGAAATAAAAACATAAATAATAAGAATCTGGAGTTTATTTGATCACAACTTTAAATTATAAAAGCGTCCATTCACACCTAAACTTAACTTCAGAGGCCTGAGATGGACGATGATGTGTGTAATATTTATATCTAAAGCCAGGTAAATGTGCAATAACATATATTATAAGTTTATTTCTGTTTATCTTCTGTGTCTTTAAACTGTCTGCTGCTGCAGCGCTACAGGTTTTTCCACTGTGCGATGAATTAAAGATTATCTCATCTCATCGTTATCGTATCTTATTTTGTCTGAATAAAGACAGACGATGAATCCTCCTCTAAAGTGAAACCAAACTGAAACTGCTTTGTCCATATTTATATACAGCCTGTGGTTTTACCTCTCCTTTAAATGCTGACAGTGAGAATACCAAACGCTGTGTACCTCAGAGAAGACACCGTGGTTGTGACGGGGCAGCTGTTGAGGGCGTGAGTGTCGGATCGAGTTCCCAGGTCCAGCTCGGCGTGGGTCGTCCAGTTGGTTCTTCCCTCCACGTTAGAGGCCCAGCAGCAGCCGGAGTCCCTGAACAAATACATAAAAATACACCATGAAACAGCAACGACACCTGAGACGTCTACCTGAACCCTCCATCCACACAGAGACAACATCAACCAGGGGAATAAAATAATGCCTTAAAGCTACAGATCAGATTAAATAATATATATTTTTAGAATAAATAAAGTTTAATTTTACTCCAAGAAAACCTAAATATTTAAATATATTTAAAATAAAACCCTTAGTCTCATCTACTGTATGTTATAACCAGTAGTTTATATGTAATAGATTTATTTCTCCTGTTAGACGCTGAGCCACACTCGTCTACACGGTTAGCATTTATTAGCATCTCTATAAAAACAAGGAAGTGATGTTAAACACATTTACTGTTATTGTTTTCAGGAAGCTGAAACTACAGCAGCTAAACATCAGAGCTGTGAAGATTTCCTGCATGAAAATGACCTGAAGCTGAATTATAATAATAAAATACCTTTATTTATATAGCACCTTTAAAAACAGCGTTTACAAAGTGTTTTAACAATGAGCATAAATAAAAAACTCAGGCAAAGGGTTAGGGTTAAATTTAGAAGACAATAAAAAGCAACTGAAAACATAAACATAACAAAAATAAAATAAAATAAAACACTTAATTCAAGTTAAAAGTTAAAGTTAGTAGCCCATGATTGAGGCCCCTAATGATGATGAAATTATAAAACAGAGATGTTGTTCTTCTTTCATAAATATGGTATGATAGTCAGAAATACCATTAAAATGCATAATGTTACGAAAAATAGCATCAACATTTTTCACCGCTGTGTTGGGGGGGGGGGATTCTTTTCATGGGGCCCAAAATCCCTAGCGGCGCCCCTGCCTCAGGCTGCGGGCTGGATCGTAAGGTGTCAGTATATCTGATATGTAACTGGGAGCCAGCCCCTGACGTGCTTTTAAAGAGATCAGAATCAATTCTAAAACGAACAGGGAGCCAGTGAAGAGAAGCTAAAATCAGTGTAAAGTGCTGTCATCTGTTAAAACCAATGAGAAGCCGAGCTGCTGCATTTTACACAAGTTGGAGGCGAGAGAGCGATTTCTGATTAATGCCAGAGAGACGTGAGTTACAGTCGTCTAATCTGGAGAACATCAGTGCATGTATAACTTTTTCTTAATCGGAGTGGGAAATTATTTTTTGATTCTGGAGATGCTTTTGAATTGAAGGAAAGAAGACTGAACTACTTTATTGATATGTTTTTCGAAGCTGAGGTTTTGAATAAAAAGATATATGCAGTGGGCATAGGGACCAAGAGAGTTTAGAATGGAGCTGGTGTGGATGGAGGGATTAAACAATATGATTTCTGATTTTGAGTTGTAAAGAAATGTGAACGTGTTTTTAGACCGTTAGAACATCAGGACTGATTCAGACACTTCATCACACCAGACAGCATCAGGACACTTCTTCATGGTTCCTTATAAAGCGGTTCATACAGAGGTCACAGACCTCGTAGACTCTGATTTGACCTGAGAATGTTTCCTTCGTCTTCTCTGATTGGCTGAGTGAAAACCACATGCTTCTAACCATCACTGAGAGACGCCAGGACGGGTCCTCGCTCTATTAAAGGGTTGAACAGCAGTCTTCCAGTGTTTTGTCAACCCGTCCATCAACCCCAACATGTTCCCACATCACACAGCCTCTTTATTATTTGTCTCTTTGTTGCTTAAGGCCACAAACAGAAATACCAGAAACTAAAAGAAGGCTTAAAGGTCATGTAAATCTAACATGTTGTTCTCCAATACTTCAAATACTTCACAACAGTTTATACATGAAATACAGCGAGAATACGTGATGATAAATGTGCATTTAAATAGTTTATTAATCATTTACTTAAACTGTCTAGATGATCATATGAACCGCTGAACTCATTTTACTCTTTTTTTAACTTGGTAATTTTTAATTTTTAATTTATTAATGTGTGTTTCTAATAAGCACATATTACCTTTTATTCTGGGCAGCTATTTTTATCTTATTTTTCATCTGATTTTATTATTTAGGGCAATCGATTGTTTGTATTTTTCTTTGTTATCATTATTTATTCTGCTTCTGATGTTTACTAATTATTAATTGTACTTTTAATTAATTAATAAAGATTTCTGTATCTGTATCTGTGTAAACTACTTAATAACTAGCTTGTGAATGCTTTAATATTTCATTTATAAATTATAAGTATGTAAATATCATTTTTAACCATTTAATAGAGATGCATAACATGTGTAATTACATTTATAAACTACTTATTAATGTCTATTATTGTTTTATAGATGTATTTACTGATGCTTCACAGTATTTACGTTATGAGCATCACTGTAACAGCATCATATTTTATCTTTAATGGGATTTAAAAAAAGAAAAACGAAGCCAAACACAACAGCACAGAGCTTTTAATCTCTTCTAAACCTTCCTCTGTGTCTCCAGGTTTCATGTTGCAGATGCAGCTTTATATTCTAGAAGTTAAACCCAATCATTCGTGGTTGTCGGCCCTTAGAAACTAAACTGATCGGCTTAGAAAGTAAAAGCCGTGCCAGTAAATCACTCGTCGTTCGTGCTCAGTAATGATCCTCATTAACTCCTCCACAATTTTCTAATTCTCTGTATAAGGGACATCAAGCTGCGTTCAGGTTACACCCTAAATACCAACCGTGCATTATGCACAATTAGACAAAGACACGTCAGAAGAGTTGAGTTACTTCGTCCTGGACTCACCTCAGAGAGAAGGAGGTTTTATTGGTGAAGAAGGTCGCCGTGGTGTGTCCTTCAGACTGACACCAGCGGCCCTGGCCTGTGTCGTCGCTGTCCGTTTGCAGGACACTCGACGTATCGAAGCTTGTGCACACTCCACCCTCACACCTGAGGGAGGACTCGCTCGGACAGCTGCTTCTGCCGTTCTGTCTGTGGTAGAAGGTCACCTGCACGGACAGGTGGGGGGAAAGTCAGCGTGCATGATGTTTGACACAAAACTAATGTTCCCTTCTGCAGGCTGAAATAATTCACAAAGTGTTTGAAGACACACGTCATCCAAAAGGTGTGGTGAGGTATGAACAACATGTGAGTGTTTCATCAGCCACGGTGTATGCCTTTAACACTTGCTACGTGGCTATGACGACTATTTATGATCTAAAACACTGTACTTTAAAGAATATGAGAAGCTGCCTACACATAATAAACGGTTGTTTACTCTCTCCAGTTTTACGATCCTCCTTCCAAGTCTGTTCAGTAAGACAGTGATTGAAAGTTTAGGTTAAATGTCTTACCTTAAAGCTCCCATCGCTCTCCTTCTGTGGAGGCATCAAACTGAGGCTGTCTCCATAGAAGCCGAGGGTCGTATCAACCCCGACCAGGGCCGAGAGCAGCAGCAGCAGCAGAGGTGCACCTGCCTCCATGATGTCGCTCAGAATCTGTCGTGCAACAACTCGCATTCTCCGTTTCAGTCTCAGAGATGCAAGAAGGCGGCTCCCACGGAATCCACCCGACAGGACGAACCTGATCTGAGACGACCTGACGCTATTTACGATGCATTTCTGGAGCGAAAGCAAAGGCTGATGAGCACTTAAAGTATTACAGGATGGGAACTGACTCTGTGAGTTATGTGTTATTGTCAGAAGTCAAAGTGCAGCACATTCACAGGATTTGTATTTTCCTCAAAGGTCAAAGGTGCAGCAACTTAAACAGAAAATGTACAAATATGAGACGGAAAAAAAGAAGAAATATAATGTACATAAGCAAAATAGAATACAAATAAAATATGAGGCACGTGTGGCTGGTGGAACCCTTTGTGTCCAGATGTGACAGAGATGAGTGGAGGGTAGTGGAGATGGTTGGACATGAAGTGAGGAGGACCCTCCAGAGGATTAACCCACGGAAAGCTGCTGGTCCCGACAACATCTCCGGGCGGGTGCTGAGGGGATGTGCACACCAGCTCACAGAGGTGCTGACGGATATCTTCAACACCTCCCTCCAACAGGCAGCGGTCCTCACCTGCCTGAAGACCGCCACCATCATCCCCATCCCAAAAACGTCCACAGTGACAGGCCTCCTCCATCACCCTCAGCACCGGCTCCCCCCAGGGCTGTGTGCTGAGCCCCCTCCTGTTCACCCTGCTCACATACGACTGCTCAGCGATTCACCCGAGCTGTCTGATTGTGAAGTTTGCGGACGACACAGCTGTGGTTGGACGTATCGTGAACAACGACGAGTCTGACTACAGGAGGGAGGTAGAACACCTGGAGGGTTGGTGCAGAGAAAACAACCTCTGCATCAACGTGAAGAAGACCAAGGAGATGATCGTGGACTTCAGGAGGAGCAGACACCTCTCCCCTCCCTGCACATCGGAGGAACAGCGGTGGAAGTGGTCTCGTGCTACAGGTACCTGGGCGTCCACATCTCTGACGACCTCACCTGGAGCACCAACACTTCCTGCCTGATTAGGAAGGCACAGCAGCGCCTCTACTTTCTCAGGAGGCTGAGGCGCGCTGGACTGGGGAGCTCAGTCCTGACATCGTTCTACAGGTGTGTGGTGGAGAGCGTCCTGTGCTCCTGCATCACAGTGTGGCATGGCAGCTGCTCTGCAGCAGAGAAGAAGGCTCTGCAGAGGGTGGTGAAAGCTGCACAGAGGACTGTGGGACACAGTCTACCCACCACCACGGACATCTACACCTCCAGATGCAGGAAAAGGGCCACCTGCATCAGGAAAGACCCCACCCACCCCGCACACACACTGTTTGTCCCCCTCCCCTCAGGCAGGAGGCTACGGAGCATTAAAAGCAGGACCACCAGACTGAGGAACAGCTTCTTCCCAGAGGCTGTGAGACTGTCAAACGCTGGAGGATCTTCGTAGACCCCCCCCCCCCATAGTGAACAATAGTCACCCCCATGGACAGACTGCATTTGCACTGCACTGTCACTTTAACTCCATTTGCACACTACCTCAATTGCACAGGACCATCACAGTTAATTTCATAGTTTTTATTTATACAGTTATACTGTTTGTACAGTTAGCTAATTTTATTCTCTATATTTATACTTTTCTATATTTATACGTGTCTCTTTTCTTTACTATGGCTTGAAACGGGACCAGAGAAACCATTTTCGTTCCTTCATATGTACCAACATGTGTAGAAATGACAATAAAGAATCCTTGAATCCTTGAATCCTTGAAAGCGTCGCAGTAATGGTTGCAAACGGCAAGAAAGCTCATCCCTGAGCTAGGAGTCGGTTTAGAGAATAACTCGGAGTGAAGACAGAAGGTTTGATGAGCAGATTTGTGGCATCCCTGAGGCCGACTGCTGCAGATAATGTCAAAGCAGAGGAAAGAGATCAGCTGACACAAAGTGATTGATGATTAGGAAAAGAAAAGCGCGTACAGGACCAGAAAACGTCTCTAACTGTGGAAGGAATGAGATAAGACGAGGCCAGACAAACAGAACGGCGTGCTGTGTGACTGATGTGCATGCACAGACACACGGCAGAATATAAGTACTGTAATATCTGCACATTTAAATATCCAAAAAGAATGGAGCAATAAGATCCAACTCCGTTTAAAGAGTCCTAATCACCATCCTTAACTGCTTTATAATTAGACAGCTAATTAGCTTGTGTCATTAGAGTTATAGAGAAACGAGGTCTATAATGTAAAAGAGGAAACAGAGGCAGAATCAGATTTATTTCTAGTTTATTCATACAAGAGTTAGTGTACAGTAATAATACAGTTTTTTATATTTACATTGGGAACAATTCAACATCCAAGCTAATGGTTGATACTATGACGCCCACAAAATGCTCAATATGTCACAAAAGATAATAAAATATTTGTATAATGTCTACATCTTAGCTTAATTAGCTCAGGACCTAATCATATCATGAGTTAAAAAAGAAATCACATAGAACCACGACTCCAAAAGAATGGACTCCCTACCAAGAGTCTAAATTCACATCTTTAACTGGCATGTAACTGGACAGCTAATGAGACTGGATCATAATAATGACATGTGTAAATGAAACCTGAGAAAATAATATTGGAAAACCAAGTCTATATTTCAATAAAGGGATTCTTTATATATATATATATATATATATATATATATATATATATATATATATATAAAAAAATGCAGCAATAAGATCCCACTCCTTTTAAAGAGTCCAGAGCTCCATCCTTCATAGTTAGTAATAATTAGTTTATAACTCGGTTGGTAATTAGCTAGCCTGTATTTCCAGTTTTTAATTGACATACAGTATACGAGGATAATTAATTAGCTGAATGTTATGTGAAAATTGTTAAACACTGGCTTTTATATAAAATATAATAATAAACAAATAATAATTTAAAGATCGTAATATTTTGAATCGTAATATTGACAATCCAGTAATTTTTATTGCTTATTTATTTATTTTACGCTTTCGCCTTCTTTACATTATTTTCTCATTTGGGGCTCACGAGATGCCGTAGTGACGCAATCGTGTGGAAATTGTCAGAGTGGCAAGATGGCTACGGAACCAAATAAGACCGAAATCCTCACCATCTTCAAACGATTAAGATCGATTCCGACAAACAAGGTAACCCGAAAATAAAACATACTCATTCCCTGTTGGTTTGTTTGTCACTCCCGCGTTAAGTTTTCTTTATTTCTATCTTAACTGGCAGTCGCTCGGTTAGCTTCACCTGCCCTAGCTCGCTAGTTTTGTTTAGCACTTAGCTAAGGCCGCGGCTACACGGTCGGGAAGCTAACCGGAGCTAACGGCTGCTAGCCTGCCGGTAGGTAAAGCTGTCAAACATAAAGGCCACGTATACAATTTGTGTACGTTGAGAAAGCTAACATGCTAATCTGCTTTACCTTCGAGGAATTAAACCAGAATAACTGGCCTGGGGAGTTAATGTTTGCGGATAAAACGTTTTATTTACTGAAAACTGTCACGTACAAATTCAAAGTCGTGACTGTATTGATTCATATGTTGCTAATTAATGCTAGCTGTGTATGCTAACTACAGGACATTTGTCAGGGTTTCTGTTTCATTACCAGAGCCATATGGTCAGTTTGACATTAAATTATTATTTGTTAGAGTTTCAGGAGACACTGTTAACCAACCAGGCGTGTGTTAATATTTTTTTCCAGTGTTTTAGCACTAAGCTAGCCCTGTGTACAGCATTTAGCTTTTTTCTCAATTAGATTCAGCTGGAACCTCTGGTTGACCAGTCAATCAAACTTTATTTATACAGGACCTGTATACACACGTCAGCAAGGACGCCAGTACATTTATCATCACTTTAAAACTATATTAAATATGAGGAAAAGTTAAATTTAATTACTAATAAAGGTACATGTCTGAACTAAGGGAGCGACTAATGATGGTTCTCATTCATTAGTTTCAGTTAGTCAGTCTATAAAATGATAAAAATGAGACTTTATTGATCCTCAAAGGCAAATTTAGAGCCTGCAAAGGCAAGACAGCTCAAGTAAATAACTTTTAGTTTAACCCAAAGTCTTAAACTTAAGAAATGAAGTTAAACGTTCCTGACTGTTACTGTATATTGCTCCTCATTTACTACATTACTTCCATAGGAGGATGTTTTCTGTTCAGAGCTGAGCTATTAAATAGTAGAGGTGTTCAGACTTTGATTTAACATCCAACCAGGGCAATCTGATCTCACCTGTCCATCTCTACGTCCTGGTGTCTCCACCTGGTCTTAATGTCCCTGTGTCTCCACATGCGTCCCCAGCCAGCTCTGTAGATGTGATCTCAGTGTGTGTGTCTGTAAATGAGCAGCATTGCCATCATGTGGTCAGTAGAATATTAATGGATCTCTACCTACCACTGGATCAGAACCATCAACAGCTGCTTGGTGACTTGGAGACATGATCCACATTTAGGAACCAGATGGAAACGCTCTCACATGTTTTTTTTATTGCCTGATCTCTGCCCTGATGTTATTTTAGGAAGGATGGAGTGAAGGTAAGATGAAAGGAAAGGAAATAAGCTAGGACAGAAGAAAGAGAAAGAAAGATGTAAAGGAGGAATGAAGGTAACGTGGAAGCAGGGAAGAAAGGGTGAGAGGAAGAAAAGTTTCTGTTATGTGTGTGAATATGAAGAGGCCTCTGTTACTAAGACATTCCCTGTCTTCATATCAGTCGTCACTTTCTTTAAAAAGGACGTGTAAATGGATGTAGTTGTGTTTGTTTAGACTGCAAAGCCTCCTGACTCAAACATCTTTATTTGGTAGTGACAGGAGATACAACATGTAACATGCATCAGTGTTTTCTGGAGCAAACCACCAAATGTCCTCAGTATTTAAATCAGAGCTGAAATGATCAGGCAATAATCTGTAGGTACAAATGTTATCGTGTTCACTAGTTCACATTTTTTTTGCATTTCATGTTAGTAGGAAAAAAAAGTGTAATATTCTCTTTTTTTGTTGTAGACTGTATAATTTTTGGAAAAATAAACAAACTAGAAAAACAGCTAAATGAAACAGGAAGTAGTTTGCACCTATAACATCACTGTCACAGGCATCATTACGACATCCTGGGACATCTTCAGCAGCAGGAAACAACAGTGCAAGATGCAGAAGATTAAAAATATATATATATAGAATACGGCAGACAAAAATGTTATGTACATAAAATATTTACATATTGCGTCAGAGAGATTTACAGTGTCTTGGTCTGATTTGGATTGAGGAGTTAAAGTGTTAGGGAGGTTAAATATATATATATATGCTGACATTCATGAATATCATGACTAAAACCAACAACAAGCTCCAATAGGATAAAGCGTTAATTTCCTTTGTTTGGCATTTTGGGGGATTTTTCTTTGAAACATGAAAATTAAATAAGCAGTTTTTAATTTTTTTTAATTTTAGAGTCTATAACTTAAAATAAAAATAAAATAAAAACATGACGTGGTCGGATAAAAACATGATTCTCACTGTTTTAAACATGTTTATTTAGTCTAATAAGACTATTATTAACTTAATCTTTTGCAGAATAACAGAAAACGTTTTGACTTTAAAAATAAAATCATTCCCAAAAAATGAATTGACTTAAAAAGTGCATGGTTTGTGCACCGTCTTCCTGCAGATCTCATGAAGTTGTCAGTTTCTAACATAGTGTACATTGTGTTTCTTGTGCAGGTATGCTTTGACTGTGCTGCCAAGAACCCGAGCTGGGCGAGTATTCCATACGGCGTGTTCTTGTGCATTGACTGCTCCGGTATCCACCGCTCCTTGGGAGTGCACCTCAGCTTCATCAGGTAAACGTCGGCCGCTGTGCCTCAGCCGTCACCGTGCTGGATTCTTCTTTGACAGCCTTAATGAGTCGCTGAGCAGTCTGAGTCAGAGGAATGTGTCCACAGATGACGTTTAACACTTCCTGTGCTGCTGTGCTGGACAGTGTTGACCCCCATCATCACCATGTGCTTCCTTTTCTCCCTCAGATCCACCGAGTTAGACTCCAACTGGAACTGGTTCCAGCTCAGATGTATGCAGGTTGGAGGCAACGCCAACGCGGTAAGTCTGAGGAAAACTCAAACTAACCAGGTCTGAAATCTGAAGGAAAGCCTGATTCACTGGGCTGGGTTTAATAAAAATGAACTGACGCAGAACCCTTACGATGCTGCAGAAGTATTTTTAAAGTTAAAACGAGGTTTCCTCCTCCTGTCTTGTTAGGTTCAATAAAGGATGTTCAGTTTAACATCACAGGCGACGAAAGAGAAAAGAACTTGTTTTAGAATCTGGAACAGCTTCATCTGACTCTAAAATAAATACAGACGGGCTTTTAAAGATGTAATATTGTATAAATAAAATAAAGAGAAAGCATTTCCTGCATCCTCTCCTTAGAAATGTTGTTGCAGATGAGACTGGGCTTTGAGATTAGTGTACATGTGAAGGGAGACTCAGATCAGGAGTGAAAGATTTAAAATGACGACAGAGAAGAGCTGGACAAAGACACATGAAAGATCTGAATCTAGAGAGAGACGATGGAGGAAATGCTACAAACCTCTGGAACCAATGGGGACGTTAGTTTTATAAATATCTCTTTCACAACTAAGTGAAATCTTTTAAAAACTGAAATAAATCCAAGTGTTCATTGTGGATCAGAATCAAATCAAGAAATAGGTGGCGGCACCCAGCCCTAAACATTTATTCTTTCTCTTTCTCCTTCCACCTGAAGACGGCGTTCTTCCGCCAGCATGGCTGCTCCACGAACGACACCAACGCCAAGTACAACAGCCGTGCAGCCCAGATGTACCGGGAGAAGATTCGGCAGCAGGCAAACGCTGCACTGTCCAAATACGGCACAGATGTGAGTATCAGTCGCACAGCACTGCGTTTAAGACTCTCACGGTTTTATAAATCCTACGTTGGTACAGGAAAACTGAATAAACTCATCCTGGAGCATCCGTCAGTCTGTCAGCTTTAGCAAAATACATTCAAGACACAGTCAGCGTTTTAACGTCTGCTGTGGCATCAGCAACAGATTCTTCTCTGTCAGATCCAGTAGATCGTCTGTTAGATCAGAACCAGACGGGTCAGTCTCAGTGATCCGTGGCCGTGGTTCATGACCCTGTTGGTGGTTCTTTTACTTACCCCTGCAGACCAGGAGCATCCCACAAGAGATGCAGTTCTGGAGATGTCAAACGTCATGAACATGAAAACGCATTGTCAGCTTTAAATGTCCAGTCAGACCTTCCATTAACATCCTATTCAGCTCTAAGTTCATGTGTGCATAACTGGCATTATAATGTGTCCCTAGACTTTATGCAAATAAACTCAGATGTTATTACATCTGCACAAAACGCCAGAAGGCCTTATCAGTGTCTGAGTCATGTTGGCATGTTCAGAGTACACAGGGTGTGTGTGACTCACAGTACAAACAAATCACATCACTGTCAGTATAACCATAAATGCCTGTGTGAACATCATTAACGGATGACTAACTCCTCCTCCTCCTCTTCTTCGTGTCCTCGTTACAGCTGTGGATCGACTCTTCTGCAGGAGGCAGCGCTGCAACTCCTGAGAAGAAAGAGACGGACTTCTTTGCAGAACATACACAGGTATAATACACAGTGAAGCTTTAAAGTGTTGGTGTGAAGAAAAATGACTCTGAACATGTAGAGAAAGTAGAGAAAGAGAATCCATTCAGTCACAAGACACAGAAATATTAGAGTATTTATTTATTAATTAAAATGAGCCAGTATTACATATCATGTCCTCCTGGTACCAGCTGATCAGTGTTCTCCAGCAGCTTGAACCACTTCAGTTCTGAGATGCTGGTGGGTTTCCTCACATCAACTGCTGCTTCAGGTCCAACAACAACATTTCTCTTGGATTAAGGTCAGGACTTTGACTTGGCCGTTCCTAAACATTCATCTGGTTCTTCTTTAACCGTTCTCTTGTAGAACCACTTGTGTTCTTGGTTCTCCTTGTCTTGCTGCATGACCCAGTTTCTCTTCACATTCAGCTCATGGACAGATGTCCTGACATTTTCTTTTAGAGTTCATTGGTCCATCAATGAGGACAAGGCGTCCTGGTCCAGATGCAGCAGAACAGGCTCAAACCAGGACATTAGCTTCACCCCCATGTTTGATGGAGGGATGAGGTTCTGATGCTTCATCTCATTGAAACCAAACTATTCTACTTTGGTCTCATCTGTCCACTAAACATTGTCCCAGTAGTCTTCTGTCTTGTCCACATGATGGATCCTAACTTAACAAAACATCTGTGAAGGGAGGTGTCCACTTGAAAACCTCAATGACATGCTGCATACTGCTGTTGTTTAGACCAGGTTCCTGATGTTTTCATGTTCCTTGGTAGCTATGGTTAGCTGCTGAGCGGACCATACAAGCCAGCAGTGTTAGGTTAGCTCATATTTCACAGTGTTTGAAGTCTCCTCTGCTGCTCTGTGGGCCTACAGGCCAGCAGCATTTACTTAGATGTTAGGTTAAGCTAGCCAGTAGCACTTGGTTAGCTTATAGTTCATACGGTTTGAGTTAGCGTCTGCTGCTGAGCGGGACACAAGCCAGCAGCATATTTAGATTGTAGGTTAAGCGTCATATCACATGACTGTAGGTTTGTTATGGTTTCTCAGCTGGACAGGGACTCTGGATGTGGTTTTCCTGTGATTTTGGCACAAGGGTGTCTCATTACATTGATGGAGACACATGGAGGAGCTCCTCTCTGATATGTAATATTGGCTCACTTATACTATTTCTGTTTCAGGTGTTTGATTGGGTTCTGTCTTTGTGTTTATGCAGAAAGTTATGTTTTTGTTTAGTGGCGTCATATTAAATGACTAATTAATTTGATTTGATTTACATCCAAACTGGAACCTTTACATTTTATATCTGCCAGATAGACAGCATGAAGGTTTTGTCACTTAAATGTAAATGTAAAGAGCTTTGGTTTCATTTGCAGCCCATCAACGACTGGAGCATGGCGCCGGCGTCTGAACCGGAGCAGAACGGAGCCGCTGTCACTCTACAGATGACGGAGACGACGGCTAAAAGCCCAGATGAAAACCGTTAGTACAACAAAGCTGTTTGTCTCCTGGTTTCAGTAAAGAGAACAGAAATACCTCTACATCAGCTGGAGAATCCTCCACTCAGGGTTTATTTATGTATTTGTGTTTTTACTGTAGAACCAGAGGACGGACCCAGCATCGATGGTCTGAGCACGTCACCCAAAGCCTCCATCGGTGAGTAAACGGCGCTCGGCTCAGCCTCGAGGCGTTCACATCATCAGAGCTGTCAGTTCAGTCAGACATAGGTAGTAATTATGTCCACAAAGACAAAGACAAAGCCTGCACTCCGTGTCCCTTTCTACACCACAGGAGCTTTTGTTTCGTATCACTGAGTCTGTATCAGGTTTATAGAGTGTGATGGGTTTGTTTCGTCCCGTAGAGGACTCCATGCGTTTGTCGTCACAGGACGGATGGACGCCCACAGGTGACAAAGAACGCTGCCTGGTTTTATGACGCATGGTTGTGCTGCTTTGGTTTGATTGACACCTCGGCTGTCTTCACCGCGTCATGGAAACGATTGTGATGTTTGAGAAATGCCAAAGACAGCAGGGCTTTGTGGAGCTGCCTCAGTGGCTCGAGGAGTATTTTGCCGCCGGCATGTTGACTGTGTGGCGTAGAGGGGCCTCTCATCAACCAATCAGATCAAAGGATTCTAATTATAGATGTTTAAGAGTGTAACAACAAACGGCTGTAATTTTAGTTCCTGCACTTATTTTGAAATTCCTCTGAGGGTGACGTGGACTAACATCAGTGTTACTCAACGCTCTCGCTAAGATCAAAATGCTTTTTACTTGCACCGGCCGACTTCATCTTTAGGGTGTGTTGATGGATTACAGTTTGAGAATTAACATTTAAAAACCCTCTCGGTGCCGTTTCTTCCAGAGCTTTTGTGTTTTTGTGCTAAATAAAGTCTTAAAGATAAAAATATGCCGCAGGTTTTTATTGCTTATTTTTATTTTAACTCGTTTCCACTCGTGTTGCAGACGTGAAGCCGTCCATCATCGGGAAGAAGAAGCCCATGGCTGCTAAAAAAGGGGTGAGTCCCTGAGCTAAACTACTGCCGCTGTTGAAAGGTCGTTTAGTTTCATTAGCTGCCTCCTCCTCCTCCTCCTCCTCCTCCTCCTCCTCCTCCTCCTCCTCTGCATGACGTGGAGATGTCTGATGATTACACAACGATAACTTCTAGGTCTCAGTGTGAAGTTTTTTGTGTCCTTCAGTATTTCCTGTGTACGATGACTCAGCACATCATCATCCTTGTTTTCTAGTATGTGCTGTGGCTGCTGCAGCTTTAACCTTTAACGTCTAACCCTGTCTACCACCTGTCCCCTCCCTGATGCAGCTCGGAGCCAAGAAGGGTCTCGGCGCTCAGAAGGTGAGCAGCAAGAGTTTCTCCGAGGTGGAGAAACAGGCTCAGGTGGCGGAGAAGATGAGGGAGGAGCAGGTGGCTGAGGCTAAGAAACAAGCCGAGGAGTCCATGTAAGCAGAATGTGTGACGGTGGTTTGACTGACGCTTTTAAAGCTTCGTCCTCTGACGTCTTCCTCTCTCACTGCTGCAGCGTGGCCTCCATGCGTCTGGCCTACAAAGAGCTGGAGATCGACAGGAAGATGGAGGAGAAGAAGCTGCAGAGCATGGGGGGCAAGAAGAGGGAGCAGGCTGAGAGGCTGGGCATGGGCTTTGGGAACAGGAGGTAACGTCACCACGGCAACAGCTGTCCAGCTGTTCACACCTGACACGTTAGAAATGATTATTATAGAACAAGATGGAACGTCTGTCACACGATAAGATCTGCTTTATTACTGATGTTGGTGATTTTACAGAAGGAAGGAAAGAAAGAGGGAAGGATAGAACGATGAAGGAGTGGAAAGGATGAAAGGAATGATAGGGAAGGAAAGATGGAAGAAAATGAAAGGAAGGAAGGAAGAATATGAATTGAATAAGGGAAGGGAGGAAAGAAAAGGGACGTAAGGAAGGAAAGATTGAAGAAGGGAAGAAAAAGAGAGGAATCAAGGAAGGAACAAAAGAGAATGGAGGGAGGAAGGAAGAAGCGGAAGGAAAGTGATAAAGAAAAAGGGAAAGAAAGAAGAAAGGAATGGGAGGGAAGGAAAGAAGGAAGAACAGAAGGGAGTAAAGAACAAAGGAAGGGAAAGAGGAAAGAACGGTAGGAAGGAGGAAGAAAAAGGGGAGGAATCAGGGAAGGAACAGAAGAAAAGAAGGGAAGGAAAGATGGAAGAGAATCAAAGAGAGAAGTCAGGATGTCCTGATGTCCTGCCGTCAGTCACTGACCTTTGGACGCCTTGTCCTCAGCGTAGTGTCTCTGATGATAACTAAATGAATGTGTAAGACGTGTGTCTCCTGTTCCAGCGCCGTGTCCCACTCAGTGATGTCAGAGATGCAGGTGATCGAGCAGGAGACACCTGTGGGAGCCAAGTCCTCGTCTCGCTCTAAACTGGACCTGTTTGACGAACCCGGCTTCACCTCTGGACCCCCCAAGTACGTCCTCACCCACCCAGTCTGAGTCTGTCCTCACCCACAGACGGGTACTAAACCCTCTGTCCCTCACGTCTCAGGTACAAGGACAACCCCTTCTCAGTGGGGGACACCTTTGGATCCCGGTGGGACACTGATGGAGGGACGTCCTCCTTCGCCACCTCCTGGGCTCTGGACAAGGAGGACCCCAAGGAGGAGGTCACCATCTCTAGTATTCAGCCGATAGGAGAGAGGTACCAGGACGGACACGTCATCCCTCCTAATGGACACGTCTCGTGGACACGTCTCTGAGCTGCTCACTAACCTTGCTTTTCATTTTCAGACTGCCCAGCCGGAGGAAAGCCGAGGCGTCGGCGCCGGTGTCAGAGTCCAGCGAGGCCAGGCAGAAGTTTGCCAACGCTAAGGCCATCTCCTCAGACATGTTCTTTGGTCGGGAGAGCAGCGCTGAGGTAAGACGCCTGAGGACGTACGGTCCTGTAAGACGAGACGTAAGGTCCTGAGGACGAGACATACGGTCCTGTAAGACCAGACGTACGGTCCTGAGGACGAGACGTACGGTCCTGTAAGACCAGACGTACCGTCCTGAGGACCAGACGTACAGTCCTGTAAGACGCCCTGTCATGACTTTATGCTCTGTCCTTCCTCAGTACGACGCTAAGACGAGGCTGGAGAGCATGTCTGGAAGCTCCTCCATCAGCTCAGCCGACCTGTTTGGAGACGGCAGCGACCAGAGAGGTAGAGAAGACAGCCATGAGACCAGTGTCCTCAGTGTCTCCAGAGCTCTGAGACGTCTCCTCATCTTCTCCTTCTAGTTTCTGTCTTTAATTTTGATCCAGATCTGAACTAAAGATTTTATATTTATACACATTTATTAATGAAAGAAAACCAAAGGATTAAGGTTTTTAACTCCTTCCTCTTTTTTTCTCTTCCTCTTCCTCTTCTACCTGCTCCTCCTAAACTTCCTCCTCTTCTTTCTTCTTTATTTCTCTTCCTCCTCGTCCTCCTCCTCTTCTTCCTCCTCCACGTCCTCCTCTTTCTTCTTTATTTCTCTTCCTCCTCCCCCGTCTTCATCCTCCTCCTCCTCTTCCTCTTCCCCCTCCTCCTCCTCCTCCTCCTCTTCCTCCTCCTCCTCCTCCTCCTCCTCCTCCTCCTCTCAGGGAGGGCGTCAGGCTTCGATGGCGTGCTCCCCTCTGGTCCTGACATCGCACAGTTCAAGCAGGGGGTGAAGACCGTTGCCGGTAAGATGGCCGTCCTCGCCAACGGAGTGATGAACACGATCCAGGTGAGTCCTCAGCGATCAGTCTGACACCAGATCGTCTCTGACGTGTGCTCACGTTTATTTATTTTAATCTCAGGATCGTTACGGTTCGTACTGACGTCCCGCTGCAGCGACGCCGAGCGACGCCGACGCTGAGCCAACCAGACTCCTGACTGATGTGGACCGAGGAGACGGGACGACGAGAGACCAGACGGTTGCATGGAGAAGAGAAACTCTCGCTCGTCCTCCACTTAAGAGACAGTTTTCCAGGAGTGAGACAGTATTTTCTTCTCTCATCCTCATTAGTGGACTTTTATTTTCATAAATGAAACCATCAGATCTGGAGGACGGACAGTCGTAGAGTCTCTTTTTTTTTCTAAACCGAGTTTTATTTGTCTTTTTTTTTTTTCTGTCCAAAATATTTTTGGTCTTAGATTTTCAAAATGATGTCAAGAGTTAATTCTTCTATATTTTATTCCTTATTCTCAGACTCTCAGTGTTGATTTGTTTGATTCATATTCTCTGATATTTTTTTTTCGTGATATTAAAAAAGAAGAAAAAAAACATTTGCCGTATATATTTTTTAGTGTTAATTTGAACAAGGATCCACTGAGTTTAACTAACTGCTGCTCGTCACAGTTTAACCGCGGGTTTTATTTTAGTTGTTCTAATTTTCGTGAAGCACTGTCTTTAATTTCAGAGGTTAATTACTCATCTGTGTCTTATAACTCTTTTTATTTTGCTGTTGTTTAAATAATCGGTTTGAAAGTAAAAACCCGAGGGTGGCGCGGCGTCAAACAAGCATGAGGCGTCATTTAAAGTTTCACGTCCCGCCCTTAAAACAGAAATAACTGTTCAGACTATGCATCTCCACTTCACAGCAGAACCTCTTTTATTCTGCATCGGTTCCACAAACGCAGACATTTCTCTACATGTCACCGCTGTGTCCAACAAACCAGAGTAAATCCTAATTATCTGATTTGTTCTTCTGCAAATCATGACGTCCTAGAGAGCGGTTTGTGATCAGTCGTATGTTTGTATCAATAACCCCCCAACAAACAAACCTGTAAGAAACGTGTGAACTGAAAAGGATGAAATGTTCAAAATTATTTATTTGTAGGCTACAAAAAAAAAGAAGAAACTTATTCAGTATGTTAATAAAGATGAAGAAACTTCTGCTGTTTCTCTTTGACTTTTCTTTCTCTGATCTCTTCTCTTTTCTTATTTTGTGCTTTGTTTAAAGTAAAGCGTCACAGAGGATGGAATGAAACACCAAAACTCACCGTGTATAAATCACAAATGTCTCTGACATTTTCTTGAACTAGCATTAGAAATGATTTAAGGAAAAGCTCTTGATGATTTCTGAGGAAAACAAAGTTCCTAATCGTGTCGGTGTCCGTCCTGATTTCTGGGGAAGTGTCTTTTGTCTCTGGGCCTGAAGTAGAAACGTCCCGACGGCTCCTTTCTCCAGCCGCCTCCAATGATCTGAGGCTTTTTATCCCCAGTTGTAGAAGTAGATCTTCTGCCAGGTGGGGAGGTAATCCATCAGAGGACCTGGATCAATCACACATCAGACGTTTTAGATTTCACCTAATAAAGATGATTTGTCATCTTCAATTTAAAGCATTATTATTTGTTAAAGATTAATTCTAAAGCAGCATCATGAGCCCAAAGGTCTGAGACTGAGTCTAAACCAGGTCCAGCACCTGATCTGGACAATGTGGAGTCAGTCTGGATTAAGACGCTGAGTCTAAACAGAACGTAGGTGATAGGTCTAGTCTAGAACAAGGTCCAAAACCAAGTTTAGACAAGTTCTTGGAGATGAACCAAAACCAGTCTAACCAGGATGTTCATTAAATCTTAAAACAACCAAAACCTTTTTAAAAACACTGCAAATAAAAAAACTACTTTAGTAAATCTGGTCTAAAGTCTCTAATCGGGTCCAAACCCAGAGTCACAACTAGTCTAACCAGGATATAGATAAATGTAATCTGAAATCATCATAATCCTGTCAGATTATAAAACCCAGTTTACATCAGCCCCAAGAAACCAGTCTCAAATCGGTTCTAAACCAGATCAGAACGCCCCAAAAAACAATAATCAGTAAACAATAATACTACTTTTTCCAGATCAAACCTGTAACCTGGTCTGGAACAAGAGTCCTGGTCCCAGTGTAGACTGTGGACTCAGTCTGGACCAAGTGAAGAGACAGAACCAGACTAACAATGAGGCCCAAGTCTGGTCCAAAACCTTCCAGTTCCAGATAACAACAACAAAATCCAGGTCTGAGACTTGGTCTAAACCAGGCCTAAGTCCAAGTGCAGAGAAGTTCTCAAAGATGCACCAAGACCAAATAATCAAAAGTCAAGTCCAAGACCAGTTCCTAAAAGGTCTCCAGTCTGATAACAACCAGTTTACAAAACCAGAGTCCTGGTCTGAACATCGTAGAGTCAGTCTGGATTAAATAAAGAGTCAGACGACACTGGGACCAGATCTAATCAACCAGGATGTAGATGAACCTGGTTTAAAATCCAGTCCAGGACTCGTCCAAAGCCACCTGAAACCAGTTTACATCAGCAGAGTCCCAAATGAGTCTAAAAACTGATCTAAACCAGGTCCAGAGCCAGAGTCCTGATCTGAACGTCATGGAGTCAGTCTGGATTAAACGAGGAGACAGAAGACACTGGGACCAGGTCTCTGTGGTAACACTTTAGGGACTTTAAGGACGGACTACTTACGAGCCACGAGTCCTATTCCTGGAACGTGATCAGCCAGTAGTCTGAGCAGGAACAGAATCTTTTCCCTGAAGAACAGAAACCACAATTAAAACCAAACTGGTTCTACCCAAACATCTGATGAGCATCTAAAGACTTTCAAACACTGATTCAACTGATCTACGTTAAGGGTTAAGGGTCAGCGTCTTCATGTCTTTAATATGTGTGATGGACATTTTCTCGTACCCCAGACGAGACGCGTACCTGGAGTATCTGTCGTAGAACGGTGAGCGTAGAAGGTAGTAGAGCAGCAGGAAGCCTCTCCTCCTCATCTCGGTCTTCTCCCATCGATTCTGAAACTTGGTTTCGCTGAGCAGAGCGAAGCTGAAGAACAGGACGAACAAACACCAGGAATAATGACTTCAGGACGTCAGAACGTGGCAGCGGACTCAACCGATCTTATCTGGGCCGTGACTCCAGGACGGAGGTTTAGCCTCAGGTCAGCAGCGTTCTCAGCAGACTGCTCCTATAAATAACGCTCAGTCTACTGGTTTCTCTCCTGGTCTGGTCTCAACAATGACTCAAAGCATAAAGACCAAACATCCAGGAGCCAAACGGACGGCTAGCCACACCTCTAAATGATGGACACCAGGAGACATTTAGAGCTGAAGACTTGGATAAACGTCCTGAACAGAAGCTGAACCAAACACTCATTGTGTTTCTGGCTCTAAATGTCTGATGGGGCGTTTACTGACATGACCAGAGTCTGTTAATCACCACAAACCCAACGAGTCCACCTGCTTTATACCACGACCCCAACGACTGACAGCCTTATTCAGGGCGAGTCTTAAATAAAATAACATGTGGAGACGTGACAAGAAGAATCAGAGACGCTCAAACAAATAAATGAATGAATAAATCTGCTAAATCCTGTTTTAACTTTGGTCGTTACAGATGATTGAGAGTAAAACAATCTGTAGAAACTATGATGGAGAATCTGACATTTTAACCTGATCTTAGTAGAAAATAGAAAAAATACTGAATGTGTCAGTAAATAGATTAAAAAGACCTGAACCCAAATCATCTTTAAACTGAAATAAACCTCCTTTACATTTACTTTTCTGTTTGAGTTAATTCAAGCTTTAACTAAATAAGTTAATAAAACTTTAACTCATAGAAAAAACAAGAAGAAGAAGCAAAGTCTGAGCCTCCAGGTAAAAGCAGCTCTAATGCATCGATCTAAACATTTATGTTAATGATGTGATAAATGTTAATGTCTTTGATCCTGAAGTTTAATTTAGACGCATGATAAATGACGACCAGCTTTTAATATTATTTATTCTTCTTATCGTGACAAAGATCATCACGACGTTGATGAATAATATTTTTTTATTTACCTGGAAAGTTCCAGAGCTCCAGAGACGAGCCACGGCTTCCAGGACTGTTTACCACAGAGACCGAGACAGAGAACTGACGGAGGGAAGGAGTTAAAGACGAGAACGTTTGTAGGTTTAAAAGGACTAACTCTGATTTATTCTCTGCTGATCAGCTCTGATGAAGGCGTCCGTCACTACAGAACGTTAAATCTTCTCATTGGTCAGCTGGTAAGAAAAGGAGACTTTAACGTCTATTGTTAATCTCTAATAGTTGTTTCTTTGTGTGAGGAAAGCTGTGAAAATGTTTTGATTCATGTTTATGCAGAAATATAGAACACTGTGAAGGATTTAAACAGTTTAAAGTGACTCTTAGTAAAGAGTTCAGTTTATAATGACTGATGGATGAAACACGATGCCTGAGTGAAGCTGAGTGTTAATCTGAGGCAGAGGAGGAAGGATACGGTGGAGCAGCGGCCGTCCGATGAACACAGACTCGGCGATCGTCTCTTGAAGACCTAGCGGCGTTGGTTTGCTGTGGAGCGCCTCCTTCAAGCTGCTGCTCTTCTTCTTCTGACTCGGTGCTCCCCACAGCCGGGTCTGCAGCGTGGGAGCTACACCCCCACCAGGACAGAGGAGGAGGAACGGGAACGTTATTATTATTATGAGGAGGAAGCTCCAGAACATGTCCATCCAGGGAGATCACCCTCACCGCTGCCCAGAGGCCTGATGACTCGCCCCGACCTCTGACCCACGAAGCACACGTCGTCCTGCTGCTCCCGGTTACATTCATCTGAGGAGGAAAGCAGCGACGCGTTCAGCTGCTGGATTCTTTGGGCTAAATGCTAAATGCTAACACGCTCACAGTGCTAGCACGCAGCCTTTACATGAATAAAAACAGCTCACCTTCACTGACATATTCTGCATTTCTCTCCAGGGGGATGATGGGAGGTGAAGTCTGGATGCCAGATTTATACCACAGAAGAAGCATGATGCGGAAAACCGCCCTGAGGAAGAGGAAGAGGAGGAGGAGGAGGAGGAGGAGGAGGAGGAGGAGGAGGAGGAAGAGGAGGAGGAGGAGGAGGAGGAGGAGGAGGAGGAAGAGGAGGAGGAGGAGGAGGAGGAGGAGAGAGGAGGAAGAGGAGGAGGAGGAGGAGGAGGAGGAGGAGGAAGAGGAGGAGGATGAAGCAGTGAAACTTAACATTTTAATCAAACTTTTAACTTGAAATAATAATAATAATAATAATAATAATAATAATAATAATAAGGTCTATGTTCATATTGGTGCTGGAGGAGGATTCTGAATAATAAAGATAATAATAATAATAATCATCTTTATCTCTATTTCTTTCCAAACAAACACATAAAAACTGTTTTAAAAAGACATTTAAAAGAGAATATTGTCTCAGCTGACCTGATTGTCTCTGGGACAATAATCAGATATTAAAGTAATGATTAAGATCTTAAAAGTGATTCTTAAACGTACTGGGAACCAATGGGGAACTGGTAGAACCGAAGAGTTCTGGTTCTTTTTAAAATCCTGACAGCAGACGTCTGCACCGTTGATTTATTTTTCAGATCATTCCAATAACTCATGTGTGAGTTTAAAGTGTTTCATCAGAAGCCGTACTTAAAAATCTGAATGAGTCCGATCACCAGCCAGCGGCCCACGTCCCCCCACAGCTTACAGGCTCCCATCTCCAGGAAAACCTCCACGTACTCCAGCACTGAGAGCCAGGTCAGGAGTCTCTGCTGAGACAGAGGCTGGACACACGGGACAACGTCCAGGTTAGTCCTCAAGACACGTTTCTACATGTCTGCATGAAAATGACTAAAAAAAACATCAGATGATCAGAGGAACCACCCACTAGAGGAGCCCCTCTCTGATATGTAATATTGGCTCATTTCTGAATAAACAAATACAAAAACACGACATCTCTGTTCCATGTGTTTGATTGGGTTCTCTTTGTCTACGTTCAGGACTTGAGCGAATATTTGCTGATGTTTTGAGTCATTTTTGATGCAGACATGTAGAAAACATCCGTCTGTGTGTTGTCAGATTGTTGCTCCAGGTCTACAGCTCGTATTTATTCTGGTATTACAGCGAAGCGTCTTTTTCTCTCACCACAGGGATGGAACATCTCAGCCCTTTACGCAGAATGCTGTCATTGAAGAGGACCAGGAGGTTGGAGGCAGAGTACACTGAAAAACACACACAAAGCCTTTAACTGACATGTTGTGTCAATACGCTCACATGCCAAAACATTAGGTACACCAGTGAGAACTATATCATGTGTTCCAAACTGTGTTGGCTGGAGTCTATCCCAGCTGTAACTGGGCGACAGGCGGGGTCCAGCCTGGACAGGTCTCAGGGCTCTGATTTTATTTTTAATTGAACATTTATTCTTTTGTACTGTCTTGTCCTGCTGCTGCAAAATCTAAACTCCACTTCTGCACCAGTTCCGTCTCATCCTAACGTATCTCATCTCCTCTTACAGTATTTATTTCCACCATCGTCTGGGTTTTAGCATTAGTGGATTTTGTAAAGCGAAAGTGTTTTCTATTATCATTACATCATCATACAAAGTGTCACAAGTGTCCCCTGAAGCCCTAGACTATGTGTTCACATGGCTTTAGTGACAGTGGCTCTGTTGACCTTTGACCTTTACTCACCTAGTTCAGATATTAGTTCAGAATCTGCAAATCGACCTGCAAAATAAAGGTAACAGCATGTCGTCATTAAGCAAAACTTAATGGTTATTTAAGTTTAAATAAAACTTGTTCAGTTCAGTTGCATAGCTTCGTTTTCTATTATTATACTAAATAAAATCAAAAGTGTCACTCACCTGCGATCAGGTAGGACAGGGTCCGCACTGTGCTCTCCAGCTGTGCCGTCGCTGCTGGGTTCTTCCTCACGTACTCCGTGTACCGCTCATAAACACGCGTCAGTTTATCGATGTACTCCTTAAAGTGAGACATTTCAGCTTCAGCTAGAAAATAAACTCTTCATTTAGCCGCTGTCTCCAGATTCCAACAACTCTTATTTAGTTTTTAAACCTGAATTCTAGCAGCAGCTCTAAATCTAAACAAACTTCCGTGTTGATGGTCCGTCACTTAGTAGCGTCCCCTCTCGCTCTGAAGCTGGGACGCTTTAGTTCCGGCCGTTAGCATTTTGTGCTCGGGTTCTTCTTCCGGACACGTTATTGTTGCATCAGCATCCGACCCTCCAGCAGTGCCGCAGCAATGTCGAGTTCAGGAGAGCCAGGTACGATAAAACATGTTTGCTTTTATCGGCTCGTTAAATCAGAAATAAAAACCCGTGACACTAGTTTTTAATGCGTGTAGGCTAACTGCCGTAGCATGTACGCTAACGCTAGCTTCGTTAGCAAGCGAATATCCAAAGAAAGCAGAGCCGCTTAGCTAAAGGTATGTCTGTCAGTGAATGACAAGCCGAAGCCCATTTAAAAATCCGCCGGTTTAATCCGATGATTAATGAAGCGAAACTTAACAATAAAGACACGCAGGTGAACAAATACGAATTATTAGTGTTTCTGAGTTAAAAGCACAGTCTTCACTTTAGCTCTTCTGTTCAATCCACCTGCATTTTATTACTAAACTGACATTTACAGCGGATGTTGGTTCAGGCGCTTCTGATAGATTATGAAAGTAAAATGCAACAAGGTTTAAAGTATTTGAGAACAGACAGTATTTTATTGTACTATAATAGTATAAGTAAAATAATAATAAATAACATTTTACTTTAATAATAATAAAATGACCATGAATTATTCTGATATATGGATCATTTCTGCCTGAGCTCAGGTTATAAAGACTGTCTCCACATCAGGACACATTTAACTTTACCTCATTAACTGCAGATATTTATTAATAGAAGTATTTAGATTTTTATTGATGAGTAGTAAAGTACTGTTGTGCAATTTTATTGTCTTGATTATATTAAATGTATTATTTTATTACAAAAGTTGCATAGCCACAGTTTATTACATATAATATAATATAATATATATTATTGTTGTTGATATGCAGATAAACATATTTTAAAATGCTCCATACGATGCACAGTTTATACTCGGTAATTGAATAACTTGGGAAATAACTTTCTTTTTTAACTAATTATTAAAACACTGAATCTCTGGTGACCTTTATATTTTTAATCTCCTCATATATTTATTAAACAGCATGGCCTTGGTGTATTTTAAACACCTTTAATCATCTAAGACTTGTTCTTATTGCATCATCTAAGATCACCGTGAGCAGAGACGTTCCTCTTTTCGTTCTGTCCATCCCCGTCTTCCTGCTGCTTTCGCTCCATTTATGGCTCGGTGTTCTTTGCATTCAGTCCGTTTCACTTTTACTCTCAGTGACGGATCTTTAGTCAATAGCTTTCGCTTTCTCTTCCTGTGCATCGACACAAAACCTTTATTCATGGGGCGTAAGGGCGGGATGGTGTGATCTCAGTGTGTGTGTAAATAACCAGCGCTGTCTTGTGGTCAGTAGGATGTTGCTTAGAGCTGCTGTGAGTAGCGTCCTGTGTCCCCTCTGGTTGTCCAGCGTTCAGGTGTTCATCCTTGTTGCTGCTGAGTGGGTAATTCTCTGCGAACCTCTCTTCTCTGCAGCCTTTGAGTTTGGCTTCTTGCTGCAGATTAAAGACGAGGCTGCGCTGGCCGCGGCACTGAACGACTACCTAGCCCCACGCAGCTACCTGGCCGGGTTCAGCCCCTCCCAGGCCGACCAGAAAGCCTTTACCCTCCTCCGCTCGCCCCCCGGTCCCAGACATGTCCACGCTCTGCGCTGGTACAGACACATAGCAGCCCTGCAGCTGGACCTCCACCCAGACAGCAGCAGTGAGTAGAACAGATGGAGGCATCAACAGGTCCCAGGACAGACAGCAGAGACGGGCAGGAGACAGTAGAGGAGGTGGTGGGAGGGAGAAAAGAATGGATGAGGAAGGGAGTGAATGAGGAAGAAGGAAAGGAATGAGGAGGGATGAAAGAAGGGAGGATACAATGAAGGAAAGAGAAAAGGTAGAGAAGATGGAAGGAAGGGAAGAGGGACAAAGGAAGAAACCAGGAGTGGACTTGTCTGTCCTTGTTCTGTTAGGTCTTAGTGCTGCATTTGACTCTGTTCATCATAATATTGAGACTTGAAAGTGAGATCAAGATTAAAGGAGCTGCATTAGACTGGTTTAATCCAGTTTGTTCATGTCAGCAAAGATTCTTCTACTTATACAAAAGTTACGGAGTTCCTCAGGGTTCTGTGCTAGGACCAATACTCTTCACATTTTACATGTTTCCCTTAGGAAATATTATTAGGAAACACAGCATAAACCTCCATCACTATGCAGACGACACCCAGCTATATTTATATATGAAACCAGAAGAAACTAATCAGCTGGTTAAACTCCTTAAACACATAAAGACTTTACTCTTAAACTCAGACAAAACAGATTCATTATCTAATCACGTGGTTTCTTTGGATGGCATTACCTTGGCCTCCAGTACTACTGTGAAAAACCTTGGTGTTATATTTGATGAGGATATGTCCTTTAAATGTCACATAAAGCAAGTAACCAGGACTGCCTTCTTTCATCTACGTAATATCATCAACATCAGGAACATCCTGTCTCAGAGTGATGCTGAACAAATTACTGGATTACTGTCATTCATTACTGTCTGCCCTCAAAGGCCTAGCTCCATCATATCTTAAAGACCTCATTGTACCAGATCATCCCAACAGATCACTTCTCTCTATTTTTAAGGTCAGGACTAAGACTTTTTGATCAAGTTTATAGTTAGGGCTGGACTAAACCATCCCTTAGTGATGCTGCTATAGGCCTAGGCTGCTGGGGGACGATGCAGGACATGTCCTCTACTCTCTTCTCTCTTGCACCGAGCTCCTGTCCTCTAATTTCTTTTCTACTTTTTTCTAGTCACACATTTCTGTGCTATTACTCTACAGCATGTTAACTGCTGTTTGTTCCTCCACATGAGCTGGTTCTGGTTCTGTTCAAGCTTTCTTCCTGTTAAAAGGGAGTTTTTCTGCCACTGTCCCTTCAGGCTGCTCTGGAGGTTTCAGGCCAGAGGTTGTGAAGCGTCCTGGGACAGTTTGAATTGTTATTGACGCTATATAAATAAAATCTAATTGAATTGACGGAAGGTAGCGAGGGAGGGAGGGAGGAGGGAGGAGGGAGGGAGGGAGGGAGGAGGAGGGAGGGAGGGAATGAAAGCACCTGCTCAGTGTGAGTTTATCATTGTTTAAACAGAAAGAACAAACCACCGTCCAGTGAAACTCAAACATCTAAATAATAACGTGGTTCAGTTCAGACCTGGTGTTAACGTGAGAGATCTGATCTCAGGTACAGATCAGCTGCTGCTGTCTCTGATGGATCTCTACCTACCACTGGATCAGAACCATCAACAGCTGCTTGGTGACTTGGAGACATGATCCACATTTAGGAACCAGATGGAAACACTCTCACATGATGAGATTTATGACGTTAGTTAATTTAGAGAAGGAAGGAGTGTATTTGTTAATCTTGTGTCACAGCTGTTCTGCTTCCTATCAACGGTATCAGCTGTGATGAGCTGACAGAATTATCTGATGGGAGCAGCTCTACCACCTTAGAAACGTTCAGTCTCCATGATCTGATTAAAACACTGTAAAGCTCCATCAATTCACCCAGAAATGATCAATAAAGGACGGACTGATGTACTTTAAGCCCTCACACAAAAAGTAGTGACTTAAAATCTTCTTAAACTGTGAAATGACAGATTAACACCTCAGTTTATGGCGTTTCTTCTTCTTCTTCTTCTTCTGTTTTTTATGCAGTGAAAGGAAAGAGGGTTCAGCCTCCCTGGTCTCCTCCACCAGGAACAAACGTCCCTCAGCTCAGACTCTACAACAGCCTGACCAGAGCAAAGGTGAGTCACAGATGGACACCGAACTCATGTCTGGGCTTATTTAGGAAGACAGGGTTGTGCAGTGTCAGTGTGGAGGGGGGTGGCTCCAGGACGCTGGAAGTCACTGTTGAGCCTTCTCCAGGAGTCGTGGGCCTAACTGCTGTTATTTAGACCAGGTTCCTGATGTCTTCATGTTTGGTAGCTATGGTTAGCTGCTGAGCGGGACATATAAGCCAGCAGTGTTAGGTTAGCTCATATTTCGCAAGGTTTGAAGTATCCTCTGCTGCTCTGTGGGCCTACAGGCCAGCAGCATTTACTTAGGTTACTTAGATGTTAGGTTAAGCGTCATATCACATGACTGTAGGTTTGTTATGGTTTCTCAGCTGGACAGGGACTCTGAATGTGGTTTGCCTGAGATTTTGGCACAAGGGATTGTAACATCTAATCATGTGTATTAATGAAGACAACCTGGTCTTCATAAATCGTCACAGAAATAGATTTAGCTTTCAAACCAAGATGCAACTTACGTGTGTTCTTTCATGTTTAGTCAGTAAAAGTTCAGGATTCATCTGCATCAAAGGTTTTTTCTTCCAGAAGTTGAACTGAACGTTTTCCTTTCTTGTGTGAAGTATCATCAGAAACATCAAGAGATGGTTGGTGACTTGGAGACATGATCCAGATTTAGGAACAAGATGGAAACACTCTCACATGAGAACATCTGATTTATTTATGATGGAAGTTATTTTAGAGAAGGAAAGAAGGAAGGAAGGAACAAAAAAAGGTGATGGAAGGAAGGGAGGAGGAGAAAAGGAAGGATGAAAGAAAGAACGTTGGATGACAAAGGAAAAGGAATGAAAGAGGAAGGGAAGAGGTAAGGAAGGAAGGAAAGAAATAAAAGGAAGTAAAGATGGAACGTTATGTTCTTCTTTATTTCTTAATCTCTGCTCTGATGTTTTTTAATCTTCATCACTGAATCATGTCAAAGCAGCAGTGACGTGTTTAATCATTTAATTCTAGTTCAGATCAGTTTCTAGTTTAGTTTGTTTCTCAGAATATTTTAAAGTCTCTGATCACTAATGAACAGACGTCACTGATTCATGTGATAATTTCTACTAGTGGATGAATGAATGAGTTCTCCTCCTCTTCCTCAGATCAGCCCTGTAGAGTCGCTGCTCTTTAATGTGACCCAGGACTCATTGTGTGTTGTTGTTAATCTTCATCCTGTTTTTGTTCCAGGAGCCGTTTGTTCCTCAGAAAGGAAACATGGTGACGTGGTACTGCTGTGGGCCCACGGTGTACGACGCCTCCCACATGGGACACGCCAGGTAAAAGCTTGACCCTCAGACACAAACCCTTCAGGTGAGACGGTGCTTTAACGTGTCATCTCCTCTTTGTCCAGGTCCTACATATCCTTTGATATACTGAGAAGGATACTGAGGGACTACTTCAAGTACGACGTCCTGTACTGCATGAACATCACAGACATCGATGACAAAGTCAGTAAGAAGCACAGACGTGTTGGTTTTCATTTAACAGACAAGTAAAGTCTTTAATTCAGTTCTTTTAAATGCTTTTCAATTAAAAACTAGCAAATAAACAGAGCAAATAAAGACTTCAATTATTAAAAATTATTTTAGCTAAAAATGTGATAGAAATATCAATAAATGCATACATAAGTAGTAACTACACGTCATTGAATTAAAAAAAACATTTATAGCAGTATTTTAATTAATGTTATTGTTATTTTTTGCTAAAAATATAATAGAAATATGAATAAATTCATGTATTTGGTGATAATTCATATTTGTTGTGTGTCTATTGTGATTTAAGGAGATTATTCATGTTTTGGAACAAGCTTTATTTAAGTTCTTTATCTTTACCCTGACTTAATAATAATAATATATATATATATATTTTTGCCAGTGGAACAATGTTTAATTTAAAAAATGTTGTTTATATTCAAAATGAATAATAAAATTGTAGCCGTTTAAACTCACAGATCATGAAGCTAAACACAAATGCTGCATCTTTATTTAGCACATTTAAGAGATTAAATAAAGTGTAACACCAGAAAATAAGTCTCTGCAAAGCTAAACTAAAATAATCTCAAATAAAATTTACATCGATTAAAATAACTCCTTCAAGAGAAATAAAGTAAAGTACATCATCTCTCAGAGAAATTAAATTTAAAATCAGCATGAAGATCATTAAAACTGTTAATAAAATAAATCCTGTTTGACGTTATCTTTACAGCAACGTGTCTTATTTTTTCTTCCAGATCATTAAACGAGCTCGACAGAACTACCTCCTGGATGAGTACAAGGAGAAGAAGCCGCACGCTGCTCAGATCCTGCAGGACGTCCTGAGTGCCAGAGGGGTGAGACGGACACTGAGCTGACCAGCAAACAATACGCAGAGAAACCAAACTTAACCGACTCTTACACGACTAATCAAGAGAGACAAGAGCCAGTTAATCTGCTCACTCACCACCAAGTTAGAGACAACATCGGTCTGACTCATGTCTGACTGAAAATAACCAGAATATTAACAAACTGGTGACGTGATCTTTAGTTTTTATCTATAGTTTCCTCTTTCTCTCCACACCGTTCTTCTTTTTGTTGATGTCTTAGCTGGGACATGATAGGTCAAGAGGCTAAAGCTCTTCCTCTGCCTACATCCCCCAGAATGCCTTGCAGTATTGTCTCTGGGTTTTCTTCCTATTTAACGGAGTTCAAGTGAAATTATCAAACATTCTATTGAACGTATTTTCTGTTGATATCGATCACGTGTCTATCGTGATATATATAATTTTATCACTCAGCCCTACGAGACGCTGAGACGAGCTGAGCGTCTTTTCATTTCATCTCATTCTGTGTATTCTGCTGTTTTCAGCCTTTCCAGACTAATTTGGCTTCGACCACTGATCCAGACAAGAAGCAAATGCTGGAGAGGTTGGACGCCGCCGTTACAGCCGCTCTGCAGCCTCTGCAGGCGGCGATGGAGAACAAAGCAGCTGATGCAGAGGTGCAACAGCTGGCCCAGGTGAGTCAGCACAGAACCTGGAGGAACAGGTGAAACCATGTTAGAATAGATAAACATCATTAGAGTCATGTGTTTGGTAATTAATAAAGAAAGAAGGAAAATGAGTCTGTGAGACGTCAGTAGAGAAAACAGTTTTTAGTGTTTTTTATTTATTCCTAGCGCTCTAACGTAAACTCGTCTCTTGTTCCGTCCAGGTTCTGCTGGAGAACTCCAAGGACCTTCTGTCTGACTGGCTGGACTCACAGTT